>JALIGW010000132.1:230379-295379 GCA_023053685.1 Diadophis punctatus similis | reverse complement strand
TGCGGATCACAGTCAGCTAAAGTGGCCTGCAGTACCCCACTCTAACTGCTGCACCACCTCGGCTCTTTTGAATGATTATGTGAACCAAAGTACAGAAAAATTGCTGCAGGCTGTGAAAACGGAGAACATTATAAAAACAACAGAAACAAAGGCAGAATATAAGGAAAAACACTGGATGACAGATTAAATAGATGGAAAACCAAAGGTTTGAATGGACAGCACTTGAAAAACATCGAAGGAAAATGTGATGACAACCTTATATGGTCACGGCTTAAGATGGGAACCATCAAGAAGAAACGGAAGATTTAATACTCGCTGCTCAAGAACAAGCCCTACAAACTAATGCCATTAAAGAGAAGATACAAAAATCCATTGACAATCCAAACTGCCGACTCTGCAACGACAAAGTTGAAACAGTTTCACATTTAATGTGTGAATGCAGCAAAATTGCACAAACTGATTACCGAGTTGCTAAATTAATCCACTGGTCATTATGTAAAAAATACAACTTACCTGTATCCAAAAAGTCATGGGAACATAAAGTGGAAAAAGTTATCGAAAATGAGAAGGTGAAGATCTTGTGGGACTTTCGAATACAGACAGATCGTCATTTGGAATTCGCCAGGGGCGGGTTCCTCCCGGTTTGGGCCAGTTCGCCCGAACCGGTAGCAACCCACTGGTGACATCACGATGGTGTCACCAAACCGGATTGGTTGGTGCCGATCCGTGGGTACCGCCATCTTTTTTAAAAAAAATTTTTAACTTAAAAAAACTTTTTTTCTTTCTGAGCATGTGCAGAAGCCAAGTTCCGGCACTGTGCATGTGGTCACCATCTTTTTTTTGGCTTTTTTTATTATTATTATTTTGGATTTTTCATTATTGCACATGCACACGCAACACGCACACCCACAAGGCACGCCCACGTGGCGAGGAGGGAGCGAACCAGCAGCGAGGCAAGTTGGAACCCACCCCTGGAACATGTCAGATATCACAGTTGTCGAAAACCGAAAAATACAATTTATTGATATTGCTGTACCAGGAGACGCCAGAGGTTGAAGAAAAAGAACTGGAAAAAATCATGAAATATTGCGACCTGGCCATCAAAACTACGCAATTATGGATGAAACATGTAACAGTGATACCCATTGTCATCGGGGCACTTGGCACCATGTCCAAGAATTTTACAAAATACATCAGAAATTGCAGCTTTCTGCAATAACACCAGCGGAATTGCAAAAACCTGAGCTACTCAGAACATCGTACATTTTAAAAAGGTACTTGGTTGATACCTAAGATGCTGACAGCAACCCGTATCAACCATCAGCACCAGTCAATGATATTTGTGATACATTTTTAAATGTTCAGTTGACTTGAGTTTCATGTTTAATGAATAAAAGAGATAATAATAATAAAAATCCCAAACTAGCAAACCCAACAACAATTTACCACAATCTCTGAACATCTGACTTCTTTTGATAGAATAGAATTCTTTATTGGCCAATTGTGATTGGACACACACAAGGAATTTGTCTTTGGTGCATATGCTCTCGGTGTACATAAAGAAAAAATAAAATATATTCATCAAGAATCATAAGATACAACACTGAGTGATAGTCATAGGCTACTAATAAGCAATCAAATCATACTAGGAAACAATAAAACAATATAAATTGTAAAGATACAAGCAACATGGTTATAGTCATAAGTGGGAAGAGATAGGTACCAGGAAGGATGAGAAGAAGAATAGTAATACAGTCTTAATAAATAATTTGACAGTGTTGTGGGAATTAGTTGTTAAGCAGAGTGATGGCATTCGGGAAAAAGCTGTCCTTGTGTTCTATAGTGTCGTTTTGAGGGTAGGAGTTGAAACAATTTATGTCCAGGATGTGAGGGGTCTGTAGATATTTTCACGGCCCTCTTTTTGACTCATGCAGTATACAGGTCCTCAGTGGAAGGCAGGTTGGCAGTAATTGTTTTTTCTGCAGTTCTGATTATCCTCTGAAGTCTGTGTCTGTCTTGTTGGGTTGCAGAACCGAACCAGACAGTTATAGAGGTGCAGATGACAGACTCAATAATTCCTCTGTAGAACTGTATCAGCAGCTCCTTGGGCAGTTTGAGCTTCCTGAGTTGGTGCAGAAAGAACATTCTTTGTTGAGCTTTTTTGATGACATTTTTGATGTTAGATGACCATTTTAGGTCTTGAGATATGATAGAATCTAGAAACTTGAAGGACAATAAAATAAAATAAAATAAAATAAAATAAAATAATAAAATAAAATAAAATAAAATAAAATAAAATAAAATAAAATAAAATAAAATATAAAATAAAATAAATAAAATAAAATAAAATAAAATAAAATAAAATAAAATAAAATAAAATAAAATAAAATAAAATAAAATAAAATAAAATAATAAAATAAAATAAAATAAAATAAAATAAAATAAAATATAAAATAAAATAAAATAAAATAAAATAAAATAAAATAAAATAAAATAAAATAATAAAATAAAATAATAAACGAAACGAAACGAAACGAAACGAAACGAAACGAAACTAAACTAAACTAAACTAAACTAAACTAAACTAAACTAAACTAAACTAAACTAAACTAAACTAAACTAATAAACTAAACTAAACTAAACTAAACTAAACTAAACTAATAAAATAAAATAAATAAAATAAAATAAAATAAAATAAAATAAAATAATAAAATAAAATAATAAAATAAAATAAAATAAAATAATAAAATAAAATAAAATAAAATGGCAGAGTCTTCTATTCCATTTCATCATCTAACAATGTATCTGGATTGACCACTGCCATTATCACTGTTCCCTATCCTTCTTTCCTTTTGTCCTAGCCCCAAAATTAGCTTGACTAATCAGAAATCACTTCTGCTCGTAGCTCATTACCCAGATACACAGAGAACACTTGTTTACTGAAAAAAAATTGGATTAAAACATTGCAAAGTGAAATCAGATCCAGAATGATTAAAAGGGGGGGGGGAGAGAAAAGGACCTTCAAACGGCGTGAAAAGCAAGAAAGAGTCGTGCAAATTGAAAACCTTAATGAAAGAAAAATATAAATATAAATAAAACACCGTATTTAAGGAATTTTGTTTTGTTAACATTGTAGCTGAGCTAAATCTTTCCTCTTTCCAGGGAAGAAGATCGAAGGAGAAAGGAAGGCGTGTTGTTGTTTCTTCAGCCCGAAACCAAACTAACAAACCATCGATGGTGCTTTTGATTTATCTTATGAGCATTGTAAATTTTAAATGGGCCTTGCCTTCATGCCCATTTTTAAATGGTCTAACTTTGATCCACGTCTACAAAGTGGAAGCAGCCAGGAAGAAGTAATCATTAGCCAGTTGGGTTCTGATTGTTGTTGTTGTTGTTGTTGTTAGTTGTGAAGTTGTGTCCGACCCATCGCTACCCCATGGACAACGTTCCTCCAGGCCTTCCTGTCCTCTACCATCCTCTGGAGTCCATTGAAGCTCACGCCGACTGCTTCAGTGACTCCATCCAGCCACCTCGTTCTCTGTCGTCCCCTTCTTCTTTTGCCCTCAATCGTTCCCAGCATTAGGCTCTTCTCCAGTGAGTCCTTCCTTCTCATTAGGTGGCCAAAGTATTTGAGTTTCATCTTCAGGATCTGGCCTTCTAAAGAGCAGTCAGGGTTGATTTCCTCTAGGACTGACCGGTTGGATCGCTTTGAAAGAGAATTAAGGAAAAACAATGTTCTTGAATCTGAATTGGGTTAAAAGTATTCTCCCATTTCCTTTTTCTAGCAAGGAGGATTGATTGATTGATTGATTGATTGAGTTAGTTAGTTAGTTAGCTAGTTAGTTAGTGTTTGGCACATAACAGAATAACAGCGTTGGGAGGGGCCTTGGAGATCATCTAGTCCAAGCTCCTGTTCAGGCAGGAGACCCTGTGTCATTTCAGACAAATGGTTGTCCAATTTCTTCTTAAAACTTCCAGTGATGGAGCAACTACAACTTCTGGAGACAAGCCGTTCCACTGATAAATTGTTCTAACCATCAGGAAATTTCTCCTTAGTTCTAGGTTGCTTCTCTCCTTGATTCGTTTCTGTCCTTCTTGTCCTGCCTTCAGGTGCTTTGGAAGAATAGTTTGACTCTCTCTTCTTTGGGGCAACCCCTCTAATATTGGAAGACTGCTATCATGTCTCCCCTAGTCCTTCTTTTCATTAAACTAGACATACCCAGTTCCTGCAGCCGTTCTTCATATGTTTTAGCCTTCGGTCCCCTAATCATCTTAGTTGCTCTTCCCTGCACTCTTCCTAGTGTCTCAACATCCTTTTTTTAAAACACCATGGCGAGCAAAACTGGAGGCAGACTCTTGGTAAGTGTGGCCATACCAAGGCATTATAAAGTGGTATTAACACTTCACATGATCTTGATTCAGACATGCCCCACCCCCTCATCACACACACTCTGGCCTCAAACCGGGGTTGTCAGCTGTCTAACTGAAAAAGAGAAAGAGCTGAGGTGGCGCAGCGGTTAGAGAGCAGTACTGCAGGCCACTTTAGCTGACTGTGATCCGCAGGTCAGCGGTTCAAATCTCACCGGCTCAAGGTTGACTCAGCCTTCCATCCTTCCGAGGTAGGTAAAATGAGGACCCAGATTGTTGGAGGCAATGTAAATATACATTGCTTACTGGTGTAAACCGCTTAGAGTGTGCTTGCACTGTGAGGCGGTATATAAATCTCACAAACCAACAAACCAACAAACCAACAAACCAACCAACAAAAATAAATAAATAAATAAATAAATAAATAAATAAATAAATAAATAAATAAATAAATAAATAAATAAATAAATAAATAAATAAATAAATAAATAAATAAATAAACAAACAAACAAACAAACAAACAAACAAACAAACAAACAAACAAATAAATAAACAAACAAACAAATAAATAAATAAATAAATAAATAAATAAATAAATAAATAAATAAATAAACTGAGAAGCTGAACCTTCCCCCTGCCCCCTCATGGATAAAGATCCTGGTCAAATTGGATCTAAGTTCAGGTGTTACCGGATCACCTGGAGTGCAGTCTCATTCACTACAGGTGACCAGGTGAATGTTTCCAATCTTACCTACGGATTTCAATACCTGATCTGCCAGCTGCTTTCAGGACCCCAGCTAGGCGACTTCTGTGCAGCCAAGCAAATTTCAAGTAATTGTGTTAGAAAGGTTGTTTGTTCCTGGAGCTGTTAATTAAGCGAATATCGTTAGGTAAGCAAAAGAGGACTTTTCTCTGTGTAACCCTAATTGCTTAACCTTTAATTGTCCCCCTGATCAACATTATGAAATTTGAGCTTGTGTCTGCCAAGCTGCTAGTCATTAGTCGCATCATTGTAGAAGCGACTGTAACAATCTAGACCAGTGATGGCGAACCTTTTTTGGTTCGCGTGCCAAAAGGGGGGGAATGTGGGGGATCACGTGTGTGCGTGCCCACACCCATAATTCCATGCACCCCCGCGCATGCGCGCATGACCCCCCTGCTCCCAGCATGCAATGGCATGCCCATTTTTCGCTCTCCCCAGGCTCCAGAGCCTTTCTAGGAGCTTGGGGAGGGTGAAAACGGCCTTCCCCACCCCCTCTGGAGGCTGGAAACAGCCTGTTTCCCAACTCCCAGTGGGCCCAGAAGGCCTGAAAATCAGTTGGCCGGTGCACACATGCGTGCCGGACCTGAGCTCGCATGCCCACCGATATGGCTCCGCGTGCCACTTGTGGCACCCGTGCCATAGGTTCGCCATCACAGATCTAGACTGAACGTAAAACTCTTTTGTGTATAACTCTAGATTATTGCTATGGTTAGTCACACAGTCAGACATATGTTTAGACTGGGTCTGGCACTTTTATCCACCTATCAAGTCTTTCCTAAGGACCTAGAATAGGCAGATGTGGAAGTTTGATGGGGTTAGACCAGGGGTGTCAAACTCAAGACCCGTGTGCTGGATATGGCCTGCGGTGTGCTTAGATCTGGCCCGTGGGGCCCCTATCGAAACAGCAAAGGACCAGCCCGCGGTGCCTCTGCCAGCGAAAATGGAGCCTCCGAGCTCCTTTTTCGCTGGCAGAGGGTTGCAGGAGGCCGTTGCAGCCGAAAACAGAGCTCGGGAGCCCATTTTCGCTGGCAGAGTGCTTGGGCCCCCACAGCCGCCCCCCACATGAGTGATGTCAAGCTGGCCACGCCCACCCTGGCCATGCCCATCCCTGCCCCTGAGGTCAAACACAATCCTGATGCGGCCCTCAATGAAATCAAATTTGATACCCCTGTTTTAGACAGATTGTCGCAGGATGTAAGCTGTTCTTTTGCAATTGACTAATGGGGATTTTGTCAATGCCAGTGGTGTTCAAATGATGCTCAGGATGTTTTGGGATTGTCCCAAAGGCTCCATTTATTCTTGCTACCATCATTGCTTTCTTTTGCTACATTTGTTCTACTTCAATTTGCTGGTCTTCGCATTTTGTGGTTTCTCCAGTTCTTTCTCTTCTGTTCTTTTGTCCCCTAGGTACAGATAGTCCTCGACTTATGACCACAATGAAGCCCAGGATTTATGTTGCTAAGTGAGAAATTTGTTCGGTGAGTTTTGCCCCCAATTTACAATTTTTCTTGCTACCTTGGTTAAGTGAATCACTGCTAAATTAGTCACACGGTTGTTAAATGAATCTGGCTTCCCCATTGACTTTGCTTGTCAGGAGGTCGTAAAAGGGGATCACCGGACTGTGGGACACTCTAACTGTCATAAATATGAACCGGTTGACAAGCATCCAAATGTAAATCACGTAACCGTGGGGATGTTGCAACAGTCATACGTGTGAAAAATGGTCATAAGTCATTTCTTTCAGTGCCGTTGTAACTTTGAAAGGTCACTAAACGAACTGTTGTAAGTGGAGGACTACCTGTACTGCCACGTCCACTGGACTGGGATGCAACAAAGTCTTCTAAAAGAATAAAATATATACCTTTTTTTTGAAAATTCCAAGAACAAAAGGTACATTAATATCCCTATTGTTTCAGGCATAACACTGAAAGAGGATGTAATGTATTTTATAATTTGGAAGAAAAGTGGGACAGAGATCTAACAATTACTTTTGAAATGATCTTTCCTGTTTCCAACACTGAATGGGTAATTGCAGATTAAGTCAACCATATTTGGGCAGCAAACTTTTGAACAACCACTAGATAACAGCAGAGATACAAAAATACAAAAAAATATCCCTCTAACCCTTTGCTGCCATCTGGTGGTTGCATGGGGTAGGACCTTGATACTAAAGTCAAAATGGAATACATATCAATCTAACTAACACAATGAATTTTCATTTCTTTTTTCCTGTAAAGCAGCTGAAAATACTAAAAACACCTTAAAATAAATCCTGTCTGTTTTCTGCTACAGGATCTCTGAAATCTACAATTCAAAAACTTTCTAGAACCAGAACCAGTCTTTGTTGACACCATAAAGGGCATTGCTTTTAAAGATTACTCAGAGTGTTAAATCTATACCATGCAGATTTAACCCAAACCTTTTCTTCTTTGCAGAAATTAGTTTCTTTAAAGACATACACACTTGCACGCTTCTTTTTCGCTGAGTTACAAAATGTTAAAATTAAACCTCCTACACGGCCTCTTTCTTGGAACAAATTGAAATGTCAGAGAAAAAAAAAACAGACTACCAGCAAGCTATAACTATTCGAACAAAAGAGAGATACTATTAGAATCTTCATATTTTTGCCACTGTGGTGTTTTAGGCTTTGGATAGAGTGGTATTGTAGGAAGAAAAATCCGATCCGGTTCCAAGCCGGCAGAAAGACACTGGGGAAAAAAAGTGGAGATTGATTGGAAAGAAGGACTCTGCTTATTGATGAGCAGAACTGACAACAGCATGCAGTTCTGGGACAGCTGACAAATTGGTTCGATGAATACATGGATTTTTATAGGGTTCTGAGATGCTGCAGAGGATTGCGCAATATAGCCAGCCTGGTGTCTTTTGCTATTCTAATGGTGGTGGGTTAATCCTATTATGTCCTAAAGGTTCTTAGAATTTGCAGAGGATCGCTGGAGGCGAATGTGTTTTGCTTGGGAATACTTCCTTCCATCCTTCCTTCCTTCCTTCCTTCCTTCCTTCCTTCCTTCCTTCCTTCCTTCCTTCCTTCCTTCCTTCCTTCCTTCCATCCTTCCTTCCTTCCTTCCTCCCTCCCTCTCTCCCTCCCTCCCTCTCTCCTTCTCTTCTTATCCCTGTTCATAAATCATGATGATCACAAAGCTGGTCACCCACATGACCAACCTGATTTTACAACCTTTCTTGTGACAGTCAGTTAAGTGGTCATTAAGAGGTTTTTTTTAGAAAAAACATAAATCATGGGCAGATAACCACAGGATACCGCAAAACCCCATAAAAGTGGACTGGTTGATGAGCACCTGAAATATGTTTATGTGAATGTGGGGGAGGGCCCAGCTTCACAACTGTATCATAAATACTGTTTGGGGGAGTCTGTCATAAATTTGAATGGTCATTAAGTGACTGGTCATAAGTTGAGGCCTGCCTGCCTGCCAGTGGTGAAATCCATTTTTTTAAACTACCGGTTCTGTGGGTGTGACTTGGTGGGCGTGGTGTGGCTTGGTGGGCGTGGCTTGGTGGACGTGGTATGGCTTGGTGGGCGTGGCTTGGTGGGCGTGGCAGGGGAAGGATACTGCAAAATCTCCATTCCCGCCCCACTCCTGGGGCCAGCCAGAGGTGGTATTTGCCGGTTCTCTGAGCTACTCAAAATTTCCGCTACCGGTTCTCCGAACTACTCAAAATTTCCGCTACCGGTTCTCCAAAACCTGTTAGAACCTGCTGGATTTCAATTTTTTTTCCAATTTCTCCAAATCAATAGTATGTCCAAAAATTTTTGCCCATCGGATCATCGTGTCCTTAACTACCTCCTCTTCCAATTTATATCTTATTAAAAATTTATGGATTTTCCTGATTAATTTTTCACCAGTACCAAATAATATCTTATCAAGTTCATTAGGGTTTTTTTGGGGGGGGAATTCATAGGTTTTGATATCACTATGATATTTAGCCTGGACTTGTGTATTAAGTCCACCAATCTAAAGTTATCCCATGTTCGAATAAATCTTCTCCAGTTTTTTAATTTCCTTGTTCATCTAATAAATCTTTATATCTTATAATTTGGATTTCACCCCTGCTGCCTGCCTCTCATCTGTCTGTCTGTCTGTCTGTCTGTCTGTCTCTCTCTCTCTCTCTCTCTCTTTTCAAGCCACAGAAGGGAGAAAATTCTTACAAAATAATGAAAAAAAGATGGCGACGTGCACGGACCGGCACTGACAGTGACATCATCTGCGGGTCACTATCAGTTCGGGCGATCCGGTCTGAACTGGGAGGAACCCACCCCTGCTTTCGACTCTATTACTCTGTTATTCTGATGCTCCTGTTTTAAACATATTAGAATCAAATAACCCTGACAACTGAGCAGATTTTTTTTAAACCCAGCCATGAAAATCTGATTTGATTTTCTAAAAATCACATCCACATTTCTCAGAAGTCCTGTCTAATAGAAGCCTCTATTATAAGCCAGGGCTTCTTACGGCCTCAGTTTGGTTGGGAGCTTACCCCGACTGGTTATTCAACCTTCCCATGGGCCTATAATTAAAATCAGCCAATACAATTTATTAAATAATATTTAAGGCACCTGGTGTACGGGGCAATCAAGTAATAAGCCCACAAGTTGGCAATTTATGGGCAATTTAAGCCAAAGAATATTGAAGGCTGATTATTGACATCTGTCAGAGCAGCCGCAGTTAATCAACGGCGAACATTTAGTGCCTTATTAAGTTCACAGAGAGAGAAAAAGGCAAGGAGAAGAGAAAATAGCACTTTCCATACAATGAGAAAAAGTTGGAGAGCCAGTTGAAAGAGAGGCAGAGCTGAAAGTGGAGGGAGTTTTAAGAAACCCTTTCATTTCGCATAGCATTCAGCAACAGAAGGAGAAAGAAGAATGAGAAAAATAGAGACTTTCTCCACAATAAAGGAAACCAGCATTTTTTGAGGCTTCCTGCAGGAGCCAAGAAAAAGGAACATTTATAAGAGGTAGCATTCATACACCAAACACAAGTGCTAATAGAATAGGATAACAGAGTTGGAAGGGACCTTGGAGGTCTTCTAGTCCAACCCCCTGCTTAGGCAGGAAACCCTACACCACTTCAGACAAATGGTTGTCCAACATCTTCTTAAAAACTTCCAGTGTTGGAGGATTCACAACTTCTGGAGCAAGCTGTTCCACTGATTAATTGTTCTAACTGTCAGGAAATTTCTCCTTAGTTCTAAGTTGCTTCTCTCCTTGATTACTTTCCACCCATTGCTTCTTGTTCTACCCTCAGATGCTTTGGAGAATAGCTTGACCCCCTCTTCTTTGTGGCAACCCCTGAGATATCGGAACACTGCTATCATGTCCCAGATGTGGGCTGGCAGGGAGCCCAGTGGCGATGGGTCAGCCCTGGCATGCCTTCCCCTCTGCCACCAGCTGCCACTGGAGGAAGGTAAGCCTGAAGAAAGAGGCAGTCGGTAAGAAGGTAAGCCTGAAGAAGGAGGGGAAATGGGGCAACGCGTGCAACTGGTGAAGGGAGAGTGAACGGCGAGCTGGTGGTGGCTCTGGGGAATGGCACATCCCCAACCCAGCTGAGGCGGGTGGTGAGTGGGCGGCAGCTCCGGGGTAAGGCCAGAGACGGGGAATGGCATATTTCCTGCGAGCGCGCGGCGGCTCTGGGGCAAGGCCGGAGCCAGGGAATGACGTATCCCCCGACCTGGCCAAAGTGGGCAGCAGCTTTGGGCCTCAGGGAATGGTGCGTCCCTGGGGCCCCAGCCCTGACCCAAGGCAAAGGGCAAGTGGGTGGCATGCATTGCTTACCTTTGGTGAGCTGAGCGGGTGTTGGCGAGGTGAGTAGCTTGGCTGCGTGGCGAAGCGAAGGCAACATATATATAGGGCTGGGATGGGTGGGGTGAGCATTGGGTGGGTGGGGTGAGCGAGCATCGAGCAGGCAGGCAGGGCAAGCGAGCGGGGACTGGGCGGGCAGGGCAAGTGACCGGTGACCGGGCGACCGGGTGGGGGTCGGGTGGCCGGCCAGAAGTTGCTACCGGTTCGGCGACCCAGGCCAAATTTTCCCTACTGGTTCACCCGAACTGGTACAAACCAGCTGAATGCCACCTCTGGATCTATCCTTCTCTTGCCTTCTCTAGTATTAATTGGAATTTCCACCAAAACGTTTTCATTCATACATATGAATACGTGCATGCGCACATACTTTTCAAGCAAATCCATGATTCAGCATCACATTAAGAGTTTCACAATTGAGCATTTTGCAATGATTGAACTTCTGTTATGAAACATGCTGTGATTTTACAAGACCAGGTTGAATTTTCTTCCCATTCTTTTTTAGAGACCCCCCGAATTCACTATTTTGCCCCATTGTTCTTCCTGTCACTGAATGCTGCAATCAACTTTTTTTAAAGAGAAAGGCAGGGAGGGGGAGATTCTAAATTTAAGAGACTAGACCAGCAGTGTCCATCTTTATCGAGCTGCCGCGGTGATGTTTGGAAATGATGCCAGGGTGCTGAATTTTGTTTGACGTCTTCTAAATCATTGCCGATTTGTTGACACGCTGTTGCCTTGGTGGCAACAGAAGGAACATTTCAAAGCAGTTGTCAGAGAAATGTAAAATCTTCCCAGGAGTAGAGAAGACAAAGGGATACACACACACACACACACACACAGAGAGAGAGAGAGAGAGAGAGACAGACAGAGAGAGAGAGAGAGAGAGAGAGAGAGAGAGAGAGAGAGAGAGAGAGAGAGAGAGAGAGAGAGAGAGAGAGAGAGAGAGAGTCTTGCTTTGTTTTGTGGATTTTTTTTTCCTCCTCTGAAACAAAGAAATCTGAAAATAACCCAGTTTGTAATCCAGTGCTTATTATGTACAAAAGCTTTGTTTTCAATGAAAGATTTGCTTTATTACTTAATGCTCAGACTGTACCTGTGAAACTTTATTTTCTTTTAAGTATACTGTATACTCTACGGTACTTCAGATTTGGCGTGTGGCAACACACTTGCAACAGTCACTTCCCATTTGGTTGTTAAGCGAATCACCGTGGATGATAAGCGAAACATCACATGACCGTGACTTGCAATTTCACTTCTGCTTTTTTTCCGTTCTGTTGTTGCAAGCCAGTTGTGAAGCATGCAAATGGCAATCACCTAAGCACAGGATGATAACAGTTGTAAATGCGAGGACTGGATGCAAAGTTGGACTTTACACTCTTGTAACTTTGAGCAGTCACTAAACAAGACTGTCAGTAAGCAAGGACTGCCTGTATGTGGCAAAACAAATTCTAGAATTCAAGAAATTGTGCAATTATAGGTTGTTTGGGGAAAGAATAGAATAGAATAACAGATGGTACTTAACTATATCCCAGCAACAACAGCCAGTCCGAAATCAGACCATGACTCAGAAATATCTGAACAAACAACGTTCAGACTAATTTGCATCTCATTAAAAAGGCATTTAAAGACCTGTGTTCTGACGGATGAGCACAATTCAAAGCGCACTGACGATGTCTCCTCGAATGGTGATGAAATGCTTGCAACCAAACTGCCAAGCTCGGAGCTCAAACGAACAGCCTAACTACCAACCTGAGCGACTAATATTCAAACACATTTCTTTGATCGTTTTGCTCCGGAGATAAAATAGGCTGGATTGGACACTGGGATACTAAAGACAGACCCCCTCCCTTATTCTCTCAGCTTTTAATGATGAAATTTAGCTCAGGTGTCCGTCTTAAAACTGTTGGGAGCTTTGATGTGATAAAATAACAACTGGAGCCGGAACAGCAGGAGTCCAAGGGATGATGTATGAATTCAACCTGTTCTACTCACGGCCCCAAAGTGTAGGTGTGAATTTTAACATTCTTTCGCACAGTAAGGAAGCAACGGAGGCCTTCGAAAAATGCCAAGCCAGCAAAATTTCTTTCAAAGGAAGAAATCATAGCAGAAAACAGAGTTGGGAGCAACCCAGAAAGCCTGCAGCTCCTCCTCCCTTTTACAAATGTGATTTGCCAAGCAGGGGACCAGGTGTGGCTTGGTGCAAACAAAGATGGAATATTCCAAGTGTGGTCTTACCGAGGCATTATGAAGTGGCCTTGGTAATTGGAACATTGCATCCAGTTTTGCTCACCACAATGTAAAAAAGATATTGAGACTCTAGAAAGCATGCAGAGAAGAGCAACAAAGAGGATTAGGGGGCTAGAGGCTAAAACATATGAAGAAAGGTAGCTTGACAAAGAAGAGGGGGTCAACCTATTCTCCAAAGCACTTGAACACAGGACAATAAACAATGGATGGAAACTAACAAAGGAGAGAAGCCAGCTAGAACTAAGGAGAAATTTCGTGACAGAACAATTAATCAGTGGAACGACTTGCCTCCAGAAGTTGTGGGTACTCCAACACTGGAAGTTTTTAAGAAGATTAAAATTTCAAACTAAATGTAAACCGCTCCAAACTCGGCTGCAGAAAATACGACTTCAGCAACAGAGTGATCAATGCCTGGAATGTACTACCTGACTCTGTGGTTTCTTCCCCAAACCCCAAAAACTTTAACCTTAGACTGTCTACAGTCGACCTCTCCCCGTTCCTAAGAGGTCTGTAAGGGGCGTGCATAAGCGCACCACTGTGCCTACCGTCCCTGTCCTACTGTCCTATTGTCCTCTTTTATCGTTACTTTTTACTTATGTTTATACAAACTACTACTATCCTATACATGTTTGACAAATAAATAAATAAAGAGATTGGACAACCATTTGTCTGAAATGGTATAGGGCCGTGATGGCGAACCTATGGCACGCGTGCCACAAGTGGCACGCAGAGCCATATCGGTGGGCACGCGAGCTCAGGTCTGGTGCACATGCGCGCACCGACCAGTTGATTTTTGGGCCTTCTGGGCCCACTGGGAGTCGGGAAACAGCCTGTTTTCAGCCTCCGAGGGGGTGGGGAAGGCAGTTTTTGCCCTCCCCAGGCTCCTAGAAAGGCTCTGAAGTCTGGGGAGAGCGAAAAACGGGCATGCCATCACGTGCCGAGAGCGGGGGGATGTCACATGCGCATGCGTGGGGGGGCGCATGAAATTATGGGTGTGGGCACGCATGCACGCGACCCCCCCAGCATCCCTCCCTTTTGGCACGCGAACCAAAAAAGGTTCGCCATCACTGGTATAGGGTTTCCTGCCTAAGCAGGTGGTTGGACTAGAAGACCTCCAAGGTCCCTTCCAACTCTGTTAATCCATTAAACATAATAACCGCATTGCTTAGTTACAGAAATTCTAGTCCCAATAGAGGTGGTTCGTCAAGGGGGTTGGACTAGAGGACCTCTAAGGTCCCTTCCACCCCTGTGATTTTATGACAACCTGAACGTCACACACTGCAGCTTTCAGTTATCACAAGAGAGCAAAAGACTAGCTATAATTCTCTTTGTTAAAAAAAAAAGAAGCAAGGATAAATTTCACATTGCTGTATTATGACGGGACATTTGTTCAAGTAAATACACACTAGATCCCTCTGGACATTATTGACAGCGGACATAATTCAAAGCTCTGAAAACATCTCACCTTGTGCTTGTCCTGTTTTGGCAAGTGTCACGATGTACATTCTGGCTCTAGCAATTTGCAGGACACAAGACAGACATAAAAGTCGTTGAAGCTAAAGGGGAAAACGTGGGGAAATGTTGTAAGAGCAGCGCGAATGGAATTAAAGCCAATTATTAGCCGCAGAATTCAAAGCGATTCCAAGAAAGGTAGTAAAAATGAACACCGGGGATAGTAAACCTATTTAAAAATGGTATTGTTGGAAGAAAAACCTGGTCCGGTTCCAAGCCGGGAGAAAGACACTGAAAATCAAATAGAGGCAGTCTGCATTTTGGAAAGGAGGACTCTGTTTATTTAGTAGCCAGAAACTTCAGTGACAGCAGCATGTTTCTGACAAAATGGGGTAGAGAGTAGGTGGGCTTTTATACATTCTCTGGGGCCTCGTGATTGAGATGCCTGTTCCAGTGGTGGGTTCCTACCAGTGTGGTCCACTCTATAGCACTAGTAGCGGCCCGCTGGTGATGTCACAGTACCGGTGCGGTCAGTTGCCTGTGCCTGGGCGCCGCCATTTAAAATTTTTTTTTAAAAAAAATAATTTCTTCTGTGCATGCCCAGAAACCTGACAATTAAGTCTTTCCCCGTCCCTTCGCTTGAAAATAATAAGCTCGCATTTGACACTTTTCCTTCGCTTTTGCCTAAAGCTTCCCAAAGTGGGCGTTTTCCAAAAGCTTAACCTTTTATACTGTTAATTTTATACAGTTTTATACCGTTATTCTTTAGACGAAAACATTGAGGACTGTTAAAAGATACTTTTCTTTTAACAGTCCTCAATATTTTCGTCTAAGGAATCCATGACTGAAACCAAAAATGCTGTATGAGACTTGCTTGTCTTTTAACTATAGCATTTTCTGCATATAAAGGTTGCTGTGTTGCTATGGTATAACACACACTTTGTATGCAAAGCTTTTCATGTAAGGTATAAAATAGCAAAAATAGTAGTAACATCTCTCTGAAATAAGTAATATATGACCGGCAAGCCATGCCCACCCGGTCACATGGCTGACAAGCCACACCCACAAAATAAGCCATGCCTACAGAGTGATAGTAAAAAAATTAGGAATCTGCCCCTGGCCTGTTCCTATGCAAGAACATGTCATTTAATATTCTAATGGCTGTTGCCAGATTCCTATGGGGTCATGTAGGGCTCATGGCTGGCTCTAGGGGAAATGCGAATCCTAGGTGTTTGTCTGAGCTACTCTTGTCAGCTTTGGTTTGCCTAATTGTGTTGCTTATTTGGAGTTTCTGTTCTCCCTTTGCATATGAATAGAGTGGCAAAGGGAGAACAGAAACTCCAAACAAGCAACACAATTAGGCAAACCAAAGCTGACAAGAGTAGCTCAGACAAACCCCTAGGATTTGCATTTTCCCTAGAGCCAGCCATCTTTAAGCTGCCAAGGTTGAAAAACACTGGTGTAATCACTACTGATTGGTTCATTTTTAGTGAAGAACACATTAAAGAGTACACATTTAATCAGAATAGAGCTGGAAGGGACCTTGGAGGTCTTCCAGTCCAACCCCCCCCCCCTGCTCAAGCAGGGGACCTTATACCATTTCAGACAAGCAACTATCCCATCTCTTCTTAAAAACCTCCAGTGATGAAGCACCCACAACTTCCGGAGGCAAGCTGTTCTGTAGGATATAAGAAAATTCAAAAATTAAATAGTATATAGGAATTTATATAAATGTAGAAGATTTAATTCTGCTTGGGCAAGGGGGGTTGGACTGGATGACCTGCAGGGTCCCTTCCAGCTCTGTTACTCTGTTGAACTTGTTAAACATTATTTTGCTTTAAGATAGTTGGAGGAAAATACATGCTGAACAGATATTCTTTTGTTAAATAGAAAGGGGCCCAGCTAAAAGGGACATTCCTTAATGCCCAGGCAATAGAATAAGAAAGTGCTATGCTTGCAAAATATTTTATGGGCAATAATGGGGAGGTGTTGATGAACATGTCAGAGATGCTGTTGTCTCTAAGGCGTTACGGAGTAGCTGTGATCGGTGACTGTATCCGATAGGAGGGGCATGGGTGGGGCGTCGAGATAGAGACTATAAAATGTAATGCTTTTGAAATTCTAAGTGTGGCTTTTGGTTCTAACCTCAATTTAAGGTCAGGCTAAAAGATCCATCGCACTTTGCAAACTGCTATTATTATTATTATTTCTTTCCAATAAATACTCTTTGTTTTTAATCGATCCAAGTTTCTTTTGTTATTTCTAACAGTTCCACTGGTTAATTGTCCTCACTGTTAGGAAGTTTCTCCTGAATTCCATAAATTGCAGAAACTGAAAGAAATTCGGTCATATTGTAGGAATGTGAATTCCAATTTCTTCATAAAGGAAGACAGATGAGGTTTAAAAAAACTTTGGGGAGGAAAGCCAAGCTAATTGATCCATCAATCTGGGGGCAAGGATTTGATTGCGTAGATGCAGTTTTTCTTAACCAAAGTTTTCTTAGAGATCATGTTTATGGGATACTGGAAGGTCCTCACACTTACTACTGTCGCACCATCGTATGATCACATGAACAAAATGCGGGCACTTACAACTGGCATGTATTTGCAACCGATGCAGTACCCCAGGGGCATGTGATGGCCTTTTATGACCTTCCTAGGTAGTTTCCATCATGCAAAGCCAATGGGGGAAATGGGATCCACTTAACGGCCGTGTGATTCATTTAACAATGGCAGTTTAACAGCCTTTTTTCTTCTCTTTTGTTTGCCATAAAAATGTACAGCATAATTGATATATATGGGGGAAAAGATAGAGAATACGGGTAGTTCTCGATTTATGACCAAAATTGGGAATTTCCATTGCTCTCAATGGCACTACGGCTTGTTTTAAACATACACAATTGTGTGCCATTTCCCCAATGGCCTTAACTATAGTAAAAGTAATCCTAAAGTGGTGGGACAGGTGCCAAAGACATCACAAACACAGTTTTTAAAGCCTTAGAAGAAAAAACACTGATTTTTAGCCAACCCTCCCCATTTGATGGCCATTAAAGAACCGAACAATTTGCTCTGTAATACATGCACTATCAAACCTGGGTTAGCTATCAAGTAGCCTGCACAGAGATCTAAAGACATCCTACTTCAAAGAGCAGCTGAGCGGATGGTTGGAATTATTTATATTTTATCCAGAATTAAAGCAGGACACCGAAAATAATAGCGCAGAGATATCTTAGAAAGGTTTTTAAGCCTGCCTTGACTTGAAGACCTGCCTTAGCACCAGAGTTAAATGATTCCCCTCCTTCCCAGATACAGCTGCTTCCAGGTAATTTGAGCATTAACTTTTACTAGAGGTGCATAGAGACTACCATATTTTCAGAGTATAAGACGCACCTTAGTTTTGGGGGAGGAAAACAAGGAAAAAAGGCCTCTGCCTCCAAGCAATTTGCCAAACAGCAAACAGCACAGATGATATACACTGTTTGCTGTGTATTTCTGTGCATGTGTGCCTGACCCATAGAAATAGCAAAGAATTGGAGAAATGTACATTATGCCAGAAAGTTTTCTTAAATGTAGTCACACTAACTCCTCCCAATTATTTAAATATATCTACTCCAAGGTAAGTCAGGATTTAACTCTTATACTAAACAGGACACTGTTACATTTCAGACTATACTTGTACAGAGCTGTTAAAATTAATTAAATTTTTTTGGAAGTATACATTATTCTCCATTATTGAAAAGAAGATACAATAGCACTGGGCCTCTTCAGAGCAAGCATTTATTTTAAAAAGCTTCTTTATTTTGTTAAGTTGTCTAGATTTACAGGGGTCTCCAACCTTGGCAACTTTAAGACTTGAGGACTTCAACTCCCAGAATTCCACATCCAGCAAAGCAAATAATAAAGCAGTCTTTAAAAAATAAGTCTAATAATTTGAACTGGAATGCACCACCTGACTCTGTGGTTTCTTCCCCAAACCCCCAAAACTTTAACTTTAGACTGTCTACAGTCGACCTCACCCCATTCCTAAGAGGTCTGTAAGGGGCGAGCATAAGCGCACCATTGTGCCTACCATCCCTGTCTTACTGTCCTATTGTCCAAATTTACCTGTACCTACTTTGCTTTTGTTTATGTTTATACCAATACCTGCTATCTTGTACATGTTTTGACAAATAAATAAATAAAATAAATAAATAATAAATAATTCCCCTTCTATTCCCTCATCTAAGTCATCACAGGTCTTAAAGTGACCAAGTTTGGACACCCCTAGAAGGTGCTTTGTGGCACATAAAAGTTGAAATGAAAATTGCGCATGGAGAACGGCATCACGTCTGTCTGGTTCCGTGTGTACAGAATTGTGTGAGAGCTGTCTCTGTCTTAACATCTGTCAAATTATGTTGCAGCGAAAGAATTTGCCTGCTTCTGCCAAACAAAGCAAAACAACAATCAACTTTTTTAATGAATGCTATCAGAAGAAGTAATATTGCCATCAGACGCTGGCACCGGATTTGATTTTTCTCTCAACAGCTCGAAAGTGATTTTTTAAAACAAGAGACGAGGAAATGTTAATGTATACAGCAGAAGGGGCTTTAAATAACTATCTGTCATACACAGTTAGACCAGTATCTCCCTTGTGTTAATTATGGAGCAATCAGGAGGTGACACCAAGGAGAATATTTATTGTAGGTTGAAAAGTCAATTATTTGGACTGTATCACTGCGAGCCACACGGTGTTGCAATTTTAAATCCATCATCTTTGACCAAGAATTGAAGAATGTATGAATAATTACGTCTCCCTTCTTTCTCCTGCCTTCCATGGTCTTACATATTTTAACTGGAACCAACCCTCAAGGAAAAGGCTCAAACACAGGTTGGTAATTTGATCATGCAAGCGGGCTATACAAGCACTCCCGGGTGGCATTCCTAGGACCCTAGCAAAATATAGAACCAGTTTGGTCTAGTGGATAAGGCACCGGGGTAGACACAGGAGACTGGGAGTTCTAGTACTGCCTTAGCCATGAAAGTTGACTGGGTAACTTTGGACCAATCACCAGGAGACGGTGAGTTCTAGTTTCACCTTAGGTATGATAGCCAGCTGAGTGACTTTGGACCAACCACCAGGAGACGGTGAGTTTTAGTCTCGCCTTAGGCATGAAAGCCAACTGGGTGACTCTAGTCATGTGGTTAAAATTTGGATGCTTGGCAACTGACTCACATTTATGACGGTCGCAGAGTGCCAGCGTCATGTGATCCCCTTCTGCGACCTTCTGACAAGCAAAGTCAACGAGGAAGCTGGATTCATTTAACAAGCAAGTTTCTAACTCAACAATTGCAATGATTCACTTAATATCTGAGGCAAGAAAGGTCATAAAATAAGGGGAAAACTCACTTAACAAATGTCTCACTTAGCAATATAAATTTTGGACTCCTAAAGAAAAAAATGGAAATGGAAACAATGCCCAACTGTCATGGCAGAGCAACAAATCCCATTTTTGCAACACTAGAACCCCTCAAGGAACTCCTCCTCCTCCTCCTCCTCTCCTCCTCCTCCTCCTCCTCCTCCTCCTCCTCCTCCTCCTCCTCCTCCTCCTCCTTCTCCTCCTTCTCCTTCTCCTCCACCACCACCTCCTCCTCCTCCTCTTCTACTCCTCCTCCTCCTGCTCCACCTCCTCCTTCTCCTCCTTCTCCTCCTCCTCCTGCTCCACCTCCTCCTCTTCTCCTCCTCCTCCTTCTCCTCCTCCTCCTCCTCTTCTCCTCCTCCTCCTCCTCCTCCTCCTCCTCCTCCTCCTCCTCCTTCTCCTCCTTCTCCTTCTCCTCCACCACCACCTCCTCCTCCTCCTCTTCTACTCCTCCTCCTCCTGCTCCACCTCCTCCTTCTCCTCCTTCTCCTCCTCCTCCTGCTCCACCTCCTCCTCTTCTCCTCCTCCTCCTTCTCCTCCTCCTCCTCCTCTTCTCCTCCTCCTCCTCCTCCTCCTCCTCCTCCTCCTCCTCCTCCTCCTCCTCCTCCTTCTCCTCCTTCTCCTTCTCCTCCACCACCACCTCCTCCTCCTCCTCTTCTACTCCTCCTCCTCCTGCTCCACCTCCTCCTTCTCCTCCTTCTCCTCCTCCTCCTGCTCCACCTCCTCCTCTTCTCCTCCTCCTCCTCCTCCTCCTCCTCCTCTTCTCCTCCTCCTCCTCCTCCTCCTCCACCTCCTCCTCCTCCTCCTCCTCCTGCTCCACCTCCTCCTTCTCCTCCTTCTCCTCCTCCTGCTCCACCTCCTCCTCTTCTCCTCCTCCTCCTTCTTCTCCTCCTCCTCTTCTCCTCCTCCTCCTTCTCCTCCTCCTCCTCCTCTTCTCCTCCTCCTCCTCCTCCTCTTCTCCTCCTCTCTCCTGCTCTCTCCTTCTCCTCCTCCTTCTCCTCCACCTCTTCCTTCTCCTCCTCCTCCTCCTCCTTCTCCTGCTTCTGCTGCTTCTCCTCCTCCTCCTCCTCCTCCTCCTCCTCCTCCTCCTCCTCCTCCTCCTCCTCCTCCTCCTCCTTCCTAGCATATTCCCGCAGGTGCAGGGTCTGCTTTTCGGATCATTGAACGCCACTTTGCACGGTCAGCTGCATCTCCAGAGCGCAGACTCACGATTTGCATATCTTTGTTGATGGTGTCTTGCCATCTCTGTTATGGACGCCCTCGAGGTTGCCGGCCATTGACTTCTAGTTGGTAGGCAGTCTTGCCAACGGTGGAAGGTGCTGCTCTCTGGACATGTCCATATCAGCAGAACCGGCCTCCTCTTCTCTTCTCTAGAATTGGTGCCACATCAAAATGTTGTGTCATTTGTGATGTGGTCAAGAAGAGAGATGCCCGATATCCATCGGAGCATTGGCATTTGGAGATAGCTTTCGGTCCCTATTGTTGCTGCCCAGCATTGAGTGCCATACAGTGCAACAGGGCGGATGGTTGTCTTGTAAATCTTAGATTTAAGACGGGTTGGCATTCGTCTGTCGCACCAGGCTAGCAACTGAGAGACCATTAGAAGGCCATGAGTTCTAGTCCCATGTTAGGCACAAAATCAGTTTGGGTGGCCTTGAGCGAGTCATGCTCTCTCAGCCCTAGGAGGGAGGCAATGGCAAACCACTTCTGATAAATCTTTGATCAAAGACTCTTTTCATTTTAAGAATGAAAAACCAGAATGCATCCCCAGATATCTAAAACATGTTCAATCGCCGAAGGTTACATCCGCAA
Source organism: Diadophis punctatus similis (assembly GCA_023053685.1). Taxonomy (NCBI): domain Eukaryota; kingdom Metazoa; phylum Chordata; class Lepidosauria; order Squamata; family Dipsadidae; genus Diadophis; species Diadophis punctatus. Next base: position 273,512 of record JALIGW010000132.1, on the reverse strand, counting down.
TTCGCATTTCCAATTTATCACTCCATCTTCTTCCACTGCTTCTTGCCAATCTAACTTCTTGCTCTAATAAATAAATATGTAAATTAAAAAAAACAAAACAACCCAGAAATCATTACCCAGCTTTCAATCAACGGTTCGTGTCACCAGGATAACTTGCTTTATCTTAATAATAACACATTGAATGGCAAGAGCAATAACACAGAAAGATGAAAACTAGATTTACATCACTTCTTGCCAACAGCATTGCTGGCACATGGCTGGTTTAGGATATATATATATATATATATATAGCCGGCCCGGGTTCAAATCCCAGCAAGGGGTATGGCTATCTGACGAGAGCAAAATAAGCTCGAAATAGATCTATAATAGTCTCCCTTTATTTTCATTTATCAGCAAAAAATCCTATACATACATATATACATATATACATATATACATATATACATATATACATATATACATATACATATACATATACATATACATATACATATACATATACATATACATATACATATACATATACATATACATATACATATACATATACATATACATATACATATACATATACATATATATATATATATATATATATATATATATATATATATATATATATATATATATATTTCTAAAAATGCGAGTTCCAGGCATATTTACAGATAAAGAAGCGATAGCCATCACGATCTCTGGAACATTTAAAATTTTATTTAAAGCTACTATTAAAATTGCTAAGCTTTCGTCAACCCCTGTTGACTTCGTCAGAGTGTAAAATCCCCATGGAAGAGATGCTTGCTTTTATAGAATGCCTATCAATTTATTTATTTATTTATTTACACGTGCAAAGTCTAAATTGACAGGCATTACATAAATCGATAGGCATTCTATAAAAGCAAGCATCTCTTCCATGGGGATTTTACACTCTGACGAAGTCAACAGGGGTTGACGAAAGCTTAGCAATTTTAATAGTAGCTTTAAATAAAATTTTAAATGTTCCAGAGATCGTGATGGCTATCGCTTCTTTATCTATCTATCTATCTATCTATCTATCTATCTATCTATCTATCTATCTATCTATCTATCTATCTATCTATCTATCTATCTATCTATAATTATTTTTCTTCTCAAGTACATACCCATCAATCCTGGCTCACAAAATCACTTGTGGCAGACTCTCTGAAATGGTGCAACAGCTTTTAATGAACTATCAGTTTTTAGAAGCATTGGGCTTTTATAACATTTTATAGAGTGCTTTAGGAAAGAAAGTGAATGCACGTCGGCTTGGCTGAAGAGAGATGGAGAAACACGTACGATGGGATGTCTCGTCCCCATTAAGGAGCATTTGCCAAAGTCATTTTGTCATTGTTATTTTTGTTTATGAGACAAGCTAGAAGCCACCCGGCTTGCAAGTGATATATACAGTATTTGGGTGTGAGTAATACTGTATGTGGAGGGGGCGCGATGGCTCGGCAGTTAAAGTTGCTGAGCTTGTCAGCTGGAGAGCTGACAGCCTGGGTTTGAGACCCGAGCGCCGTGAAACAGGTGAGCTCCCGTTCCTTCCTCCAGCTAGCAGTTCAAAAGCATGCAAATGAGAGTAGATAAATACGTACCACTTTGGTGGGAAGGTAACAGTGTTCCATGCACTTTTGGCACATAGCCATGCTGGCCACATGACCATGGAAGAGTCTTCGGACATTGGTGGCTCTTTTGGTCTAGTAGTTAAGGTACCAAGCTAGAAAGTGGGAGACAGTGAGTTCTAGCCCTGCCTGAAGCATGAAAGGTGGTTGGGTGACTTTGAGCCAATCACCAGGAGACTGTGAGTTCTAGACCTGCCTTAGGCATGAAAGGTGGTTGGGTGACTTTGAGCCAATCACCAGGAGACTGTGAGTTCTAGCCCTGCCTTAGGTGGCTTTGAGCCAATCACCAGGAGACTGTGAGTTCTAGCCCTGCCTTAGGCATGAAAGCTGGTTGGGTGACTTTGAGCCAATCACCAGGAGACTGTGAGTTCTAGTCCTGCCTTAGGTGACTTTGAGCCAATCACCAGGAGACTGTGAGTTCTAGCCCTGCCTTAGGTGGCTTTGAGCCAATCACCAGGAGACTGTGAGTTCTAGCCCTGCCTTAGGCATGAAAGCTGGTTGGGTGACTTTGAGCCAATCACCAGGAGACTGTGAGTTCTAGCCCTGCCTTAGGTGGCTTTGAGCCAATCACCAGGAGACTGTGAGTTCTAGCCCTGCCTTAGGCATGAAAGCTGGTTGGGTGACTTTGAGCCAATCACCAGGAGACTGTGAGTTCTAGCCCTGCCTTAGGTGACTTTGAGCCAATCACCAGGAGACTGTGAGTTCTAGCCCTGCCTTAGGCATGAAAACTGGTTGGGTGACTTTGGGTCAGTCAATCAAACTCAGTCCAACCCACCTCACAGGGCTGTTGTGCGGAAAATAGAAGGAGGAAGATGTGTTGGACATGTTCGCTGCCTTGAGGCAGTAGTAAAAATAATAAAGGCAGAATATAAATAAATAACTACAGGTATTAGTTTTTGCAACGTATTATAACTTACAACCTTAATAACCCAATTAGTTATTACAACTTATTATAACTTACAACCTTTTGTTTCGTAATCATTCAAAGTTAAAAAGGCATTGAAAAAAAGTGACTTATGAACGGTCCTCGACTTACAACCATCTCGGTATCCCTGCAGTCACATGATCAAAGTTTGACTCCTTGGCAACCAGTGTGGATTTATGATGGTTCCAGCATTCCGGGGTTATCTGATTGCCATTTGCAACTATCCTATCTGGATTGCAACAATCAAAGTCAGTGGGGGGGGGGGGATGGACCAGATTCACTTAATGACCATGTGCTTCAAAACAACGGTAGTGATTCTCTTAATGACCATGGGGGGAAAAGTCATAAAATCGTTTGTGACTCATTTAACAACCATCTCGCTTAGCAACGGAAGTTCTGGTTCCAATTGTGGTTGTAGGTCGAGGACTACCCACAGTAGAGAAGGCTGAATCATGTTTAGCGCAGCGGTGAAATCTACTTACCTTCCTTACTGGTTTGGAAGTGCGCGCGTATGCTTTTTCACCCTTGCTCCGCTCGCGCGTGCGCTTTTTCACTTTCGCTCCGCTCGCGCATGCGCAGAACGCTTTACGCATGCGCAAAGGGTTAAAAACAACAAAATGGCGATGTCTGTGCGGGTGGGTGGAGCCTCACTCTGCCGCCGCCACTACCGGTTCTCCGAACCACCGGCAGCCGCCACTACCCATACGGCCGAACCGGTAGCATTTCACCCCTGGTTTAGTGGATGGATTTGTCACCAGAGGAGGGGCAGGGATGGGGAGGGGGATGAAACAGGTGATAATAGCATTGATATAGTTTAATTATTTTTTACATCAGTGGTTGGAAATCAGCACCAGAGTAATTAGGGGACGGAACCCATCAGGAATGCGATACAACTGTAATCTTCCAAATTAAGCCGTGTGGCACACAGCTTCTCCTACACGTTGCAAATTCTAAATTAAGGACTCAGGCAGAATGTCATAAGCTTTTTTTTTCTTATGAGTTTCTATCGGCACTGTGATTACCATATTGATTTCACAGATCATTCCGCTGTGTTTATTCTTCACCCAATCGCCTTCTTGAAAGTAATAAAATTAAATCTAATATGATATTAAAGGTAAACGTACAGTAGCATTACATGTAAATAGCATTTGGTGTTGGTTTGTTTTTAAAAAACATGCTTCCATATCTGTGCATGGATACGCAGTTTCCCCCTCCCTGAATTTTAAAGCAAAACCCCAGAAACATTTTTTTAGCCTCCGTGCTGTTATTGTAGCTCAAAGAAGGATCAGCTCTTTTTCCCCGTGTTCAATAATAACTTTGCATGCTTTCTACTGCAGAAATGCAAAACAGCAAACTTATTTTGCATAAATGATCATGCCTCAAATATTTGCTTGGATTGCACACAGAAAGCCTAATATGACAATGGCTAAATACACATTTATTTTTTATTTATTTTTTTAAAATAAGAGAACATTTTAGCTGGTTCAACTGGACAATCTCATGGCTTTGTCCCTTTGAGCCAAACTCCTCGATGTATGATTGAGCCTGGAAATTATGGTCATAAGATGTGACGGTTGTAAAACAGGCCAACCTTTAACTGACGTCTCATAGGGCAAAAGGTTTTGAATCAACGTGCCTCAAATGGGCTAATTTATAGAACGAATCCAAATTCTGGTACCCATGACTCCTGTGGAATTAAAATCTGGCATATTTTATAAAAGAGTTTTATGGCATAAACATAAAGCATTTTATGACACAATACACAGTGTTATAAAATATTTCCTGCGGTCAGCTCCAGATGTTTGACTGTGCTGCACAGTTCAACAGGGGCTATTTTCAAGGCAAATCGGTTCCTGAATTTTAAGACCTTTTCCAGTACATTCCCAGAGCCGAGGTGGCGCAGTGGTTAAATGCAGCACTGCAGGCTACTGCTAGTTCAGAAGTTCAGCTGTTCAAATCTCACCGGCTCAAGGTTGACTCAGCCTTCCATCCTTCTGAGGTCGGTAAAATGAGGACCCAGATTGTTGGGGGCAATATGCTGAACTCTGTAAACCGCTTAGAGAGGGCTGTAAAGGACTATGAAGCGGTATATAAGTCTAAGTGCTATTGCTATTGCTATTGCTATTGCTAGTTCAGCAGTTCAGCTGTTCAAATCTCACCGGCTCAAGGTTGACTCAGCCTTCCATCCTTCTGAGGTCGGAAAAATGAGGACCCAGATTGTTAATATGCTGAACTCTATAAACTGCTTAGAGAGGGCTGTAAAGCATTGTGAAGCAGTATATAAGTCTAAGTGCTATTGCTATTGCTATTCTTTCAATGAAGCACGAAGATATCTGGTATCTCTGAAAGACGTTTATAGCATGTCTAGTAACATGCTATAAACATGTTCATAGTTTATGTTTATTTATTAGCATGTTTATTTATTTTATACATGCAGCACACAGTTGTTAAAAAGTCCAACACAACCGTTCACTTTTCTTACATATTCAAGCTCCACAGCAAAATGAAAGAATTGCACAGAACATACATACACACTTGCACCCTTGATTGTGTTCGCTTGTTTTAAGAATGTCTTGGGTGCTGAGAAAATGCCTGTTATTTAATTTTTATTTTTATATTTTTTTTATTCCTCCCTGTTTTTTTTTTAAATAAATAACCCAAGATAGTAAACCTATTGCCCTGCAGCCTCCTGGGACCAAAAGTGGGCCGCGGGGTGTGTGTGTGTGCCGCACCACCCCGCGCTCCCCCCCGTGTTAAGGTGAGAATAAATCTCATAGAGGCGAAGTGGATCTTTTCTTGGAATTCAGACATTTAGAAAATAAAGCCGAGATTAAAAGTCTAATAGAAAATATTTATTTTGGTACAAAAACAATAAATCATGAATAGTTACATCCTTGCTAATAAATCATGACCACTCCGGTCAGAATCAAAGGCAGAAGTGAATAATGGAGAATCAGGAATGCACACATGCGCAGAAGATCACATCACGTGTCCTGCTTGTATTGGAATGTACCATAATATTAGGATAGGGATGAATCACCCTGCATATACATACAACTGACAATATTCACACCGTGACACCCCGCCCCCGCGCATATATGCATGACCTCCCACACACAGCCTGCGCATGCATGTGCGCCTCCCGCATGCACCCCGCCCTCCGTGCATGCGCAACAGATACCCAAAAATCAGCTGGCTGGTGGGAGGCGCGCGTGCATGCGCAGTGGAGCTGAGCTAGGCGACGGCTTGCGTGCCATAGGTTCACCATGATGGATATATACTCTCCAGTTGATGAGACAGAAAACAGGAAACGCCAACCATGCAGCCTGCGACTTTCCCTCGGTGCTTCTCAGGAAAAAAAGTAGAAACAGCTTGTTCCATGGCAATAATAGCTCATTATTGTAAGCAAATTGACTTTCTTATTGACTATACCAAAAGGTTGTCCCCGGTTATAATTACTAGTTCTACTTAATTTGCCTTTATATAAAGGTCTGTGCATACACCTCCTTCTGGTATTTTGATTAACTGGCTTCTCTTTGCCTCGAGAGAGTATTTAGTGCAGGATATTTAAAGGCACCAGTCCACAGGATCCTTTTGTGTCTGTGCCACGCGCAGCTATCCGCTCGAATCTCTCACACATATTTCTTGTGACAGCTCTGCTAAAGAGCGTTGGCTAGATTTGCCGTGAAAGCTGATGAACTCATCTGTCGAGCATCGGTCCAATTTGACAAAAAAATAAATGAAAGAATAGCTGTAATTTATTCCTGAAGGATTTCAGAAAGGACCCGGTGAAATTCTAGCCTGGCCTTTTTTCAGGTTTAGGTCATGGATAATGTTCAGAAATGAATGTATGAGGGTCATAAGAACCAGGTCATTTTTTCCTTCTGGTTTTGACAGTCATGTCAGATACATTTTCTCATTGCACTTCTGATAAATAAGCATTTGGCCCATTGAGTCTGCTGTTCTTCGGGAAAACAGCAAGACCCTTTCAGTCAAAGTCCTGGGAAAGGGTTGTGATAAGAGTCCAACACTAAATCACTCTTTTTGGGGGCCGGGGTTCTCTGCTCCCTCAACATTCATCTTTCATTGGAGGGTAGCATTTAATCCTTCCCTGGTAACTCATGGGATGCCTTCATCTGGGAAGTGGGTGGGTTTAGTTCTTCTTCCAGTAACATTTTTCTGGTTGAAATGTCTATTTTTCTTGGCAGAATAGTGGAATGGATCCTGGTTTCCTTCTCCACTGGAACATATTTAGGGTAATCCTTTACCCATCTGGGACTGAATGGGGAGTTTACATTTCCAACAGTGTAACTCAAAATTTCATTGATTCTATTCTATTCTATTCTATTCTATTCTATTCTATTCTATTCTATTCTATTCTATTCTATTCTATTCTATTCTATTCTATTCTATTCCATTCCATTCCATTCCATTCCATTCCATATTCTATTCTATTCCATTCTATAATTCTATTCTATTCTATTCTATTCTATTCTATTCTATTCTATTCTATTCTATTCCATTCCATTCCATTCCATTCCATTCCATTCCATTCCATTCCATTCCATATTCTATTCTATTCCATTCTATAATTCTATTCTATTCTATTCTATTCTATTCTATTCTATTCTATTCTATTCTATTCTATTCTATTCTATTCTATTCTATTCTATTCCATAATTCTATTCTATTCTATTCCATTCTATAATTCTATTCTATTCTATTCTATTCTATTCTATTCTATTCTATTCTATTCTATTCTATTCTATTCTATTCTATTCTATTCCATTCCATTCCATTCCATTCCATTCTGTTCTGTTCCGTTCCATAATTCTATTCTATTCTATTCTATTCTATTCTATTCTATTCTATTCTATTCTATTCTATTCTATTCTATTCTATTCTATTCTATTCTATTCTATTCCATTCCATTCCATTCCATTCCATTCCACTCCACTCCACTCCACTCCACTCCACTCCACCCCATTGAATATTTGTAGCTCAGGGTTGAACTGTGGGGTCCTTGGTGCCCTCAAGCTTGGTGGTTTTCTTGCAGATGTTTCATGACCCAACTAGGTAACATCATCAGTGCTAGAAGACAGTGAGGATTCTGTTCTGTTCTGTTCTGTTCTGTTCTGTTCTGTTCTGTACTGTACTGTTCTGTACTGTTCCGTTCCACTCCATTCCATTCCATTCCATCCCGTCCCGTCCTGTCCTGTCCCGTCCCGAGGTGGGTTCCTACTGGTTCGGACCAGTTCTATAGAACCGTTAGTAACTTGGCGGCCTGGGTCTCTGGAACCGGCAGCAACCCAGGCCTGCCACACCCCCGAGCCAATTCTCTCAGCGGCGCCATAGGTGCCACCCCCTTTTTTTTTGCTTCTGCGCATGCGCAGAAGCTTTTTTTAGTACTGTGCATGCGCATGTGTGCGCAGCGCGTCCCTGAGTGAACTGGCAGTAGCAGAATCCGGAATTCAATCCTGGTCCCGTCCCGTCCCGTCCCCTCCTGTCCCCTCCCCTCCCCTCCCCTCCTATCCTATCCTATCCTATCCCAGATGGAGAATTCTAGGAGTTGAAATTCACATATCTTAAAGTCCGTCCAAGATTGGGCAGCCCTGATCTATACTATTCATTTATTTTGATTAGCCACCAAAATAGCACAGTATTTGTTGGAACGTAGGAGAAGAAATAGAGCCACCACAGGCATTTCTTGTGCAAGGAATTGTTTCTGGTGGGTCACAATTGAAACTATTGGCTCCTATTGGCTTCTAGTGTCAATAGAAACAAAGCACTGGAAATCTGGAGAATTGTTTAGGTTTTTGTATCTCCCTTCAGGGTTTTGTGTGTGTGTGTGTGTGTGAGAGAGAGAGAGAGAGAGAGAGGCTTTTACAAAAGCAAAGCTTGACAATAAAAGAAAAAGTAGGTAGTGGTACAACATAAAGGCCTACAACAGTGGCAGAAATGAATCTTCATAATAAAACTGTTTTTTTCTGTAAGGTCTTTTTTTTTAAAAAAAAACTTTCTGCTTTCTATCTTCCACTTTGTCCAAATCTTCATATATATATTTTTTCTTCATCTTTTCTCCTTGTTCGCTCCTGGCTGGGCATCTTGATTTGTCTATTTTCTTCTGAATCTTGGCTCCATCTGAGGGAAACAGCTGGAAGAACGTTTCCTTCATGCAGCTCTGAGGGAAATCAAAAGGCCTGAAAAGAGAAGAATTAAGATGATTTTTTTTTAATCTGATGCCTCCTTTCCCATTTCCTCCCCTCCTCAGTGCTGTCTTTTAGTTTTTAGGCTTTGGCTCTGTTTGTTCAGCCTTTTCTTGATGAGTCCTTTGACTACAGGCCTTTAGGCCAGGGGTAGGCAAAGTTGGCTCTTCTATGACTCGTGGACTTCAACTCCCAGAATTCCTGAGCTAGCATGATTGGCTCAGAAATTCTGGGAGTTGAAGTCCACGAGTCATAGCAGAGCCAAGTTTGCCTACCCCTGCTTTAGGCAACCACCCCTTCTCCCCTCCTTCCCACCTCTCAATGCCACTGTTTGATTGGAAGATGTTGTTTGATTGACAGCTGGATCCTCCAAACAACAGTGGAAGACCAAGAAGGGAGGGGGAGAAAGGAGTGCAGGTGCTTATTACCTGCTCAGGTAGGCTGTCTCCATAGGTAGTCACAAAGAAGAGAGTGTGGATTTATTCCTCATTTCTTGTTAGGATCTGCTGGGCAAGAAACAGCCAGTGGAAGCGTTGAAATGCAAACCCATAATAAAGAAATGCATAAGAGCCGAGGTGGCGCAGCGGTTAGAGTGGGGTACTGCAAGCCACTTTAGCTGACTGTGATCCGCAGGCCAGCGGTTCAGATCTCACCAGCTCAAGGTTGACTCAGCCTTCCATCCTTCCGAGGTAGGTAAAATGAGGACCCAGATTGTTGGGGGCAATATAAATATACATTGCTTACTGGTTAGAGAGTGCTTGCACTGTGAGGCGGTATATAAATGTCACAAATAAATAAATAAATAAATAAAGAGAAATTTCCTGATCATAAGAGCTGTGGTAGTACTGCCTGCCTGCTAGAGTCGTGGAGAGAGAGGTTTTCGATCAAATATTTGCCCGATTATTGTATGGGATAATGTAGAGTAGGGCTTTCCAATCTGGGCAACTTTAAGATGTGTGAACGTGAACTCCTAGAATTTCCCAACCAGCCCTTCCTCTTCCTCTTTTGCCCACAACAAGAATCCCGTGAGGTGCTGAGAAAAATGCATTTCCTGTCTGGCCTACCCAGCAAGGCTGACAGTTTCTTACTATAACTGTCCCACCACACCATTCCAGAACTTTTTTGTGTGTGTGGAGCATTGTTGGGGGTGTAATGTGGGGGTGTAATGGGGTTAAAAAATCAAGATGGTGGCTACAACTGCCTTTTTGTAACAGCCATACAACAAGAGGGAGGGGAAGGAGAAGAAAACAAAAGAAAGATGAGGAGGAGGAGAGGAGGAGGAGAAGGAAGAAAAAAGAAGAGAAAGAGGAGGAGGAGAAGAGGAGGAGGAGGAGAAGGAAGAAGAAAGAAGAAGAGAAAGAGGAGGAGAAGAGGAGGAGGAGAAGGAGAAGGAAGAAGAAAGAAGAGGAGGAGGAGGAGGAGAGGAGGAGGAGGAGGAGGAGAAGGAAGAAGAAAGAAGAAGAGAAAGAGGAGGAGAAGAGGAGGAGGAGGAGAAGGAAGAAGAAAGAAGAGGAGGAGGAGAAGGAGAAGGAAGAAGAAAGAAGAGGAGGAGGAGGAGGAGAGGAGGAGGAGGAGAAGGAGAAGGAAGAAGAAAGAAGAGGAGGAGGAGGAGGAGAGGAGGAGGAGGAGAAGGAAGAAGAAAGAAGAAGAGAAAGAGGAGGAGAAGAGGAGGAGGAGGAGAAGGAAGAAGAAAGAAGAAGAGCAGGAGGAGGAGGAGAGGAGGAGGAGAAGAAGAAAGAAGAAAGAAGAAAAGGATGAGGAGAAAAAGAAGAAGAAGAGAGAGAGAGGAGAAGAGAGAAGGAGGGAGGCCACCAAGTTTAGTGTGTGGTGTAAATGATGCTGTTAGGTCTTAAACTGAGATGCTGAAACTTATGGAAATAATAGTTGGGATTGCTTGAGGCAATTCTCTGACGGTTCACAAGATGCACACGGATGCTAAACCATTAGATCTTTTAAATGAAGGACAATCCATTAGGAGACGGGGTCAAATGAAGAAGACAGGAAGCACAGATCTGAAAACTCAGTGTCTTCAACAAACTGGTGCCTGGCCAGGGGTGAAATCCTCCCGGTTCGCTCTTACCTGTTGGTCGCCGCAGACCCGATGGAGCTGGTGGCGTTTGCGGTGCGGGGCTGCCCCCGCCTGCTTCCCCCGCCCGCCTGGACGCCGCCATTTGAGTTCTTTTGCCCTCTGCACATGCACAAAGCATTCTGCAGGCGCAGAGGGCAAAAGAACGCAAATGGCAGCAACCCCGCACCACGAATGCCACCAGCTCCATTGGCTCTGCGGCGACCGACAGGTAAGAGTGAACCGGGAGGATTTCACCCCTGTGCCTGGCTATTCCATTATGAATTAATCAATGTCCACCAGGATGCTGAAGAACTACTCCAGGTCTACACCGTCACTCCTCAACTTACAACCCTTCTTTTAGTGATCGTTCAAAGTTGCAACAGCACTGGGAAAAGTAGACATTGACACTACCTGCCCCGGCTCTATGCTATCCTATTTGTGCACGTTTTTGAGGCCGGGCACATGTGCGGAAGGCTCGTGTATGAGTAAAGCGCATGAGCAGGAGGCTCATGTGTGAGTAAAGTGCATGCGCGGAAGGCTCGTGTGTGAATAAAGCGCATGCACGGAAGGCTTATGTGTGAGTAAACCGCATGAGCGGAAGGCTCGTGTGTGAGTAAAGCGCATGCGCAGAAGGTTCGTGCGTGAGTAAAGAGCATGAGCGGGAGGCCGTGCGCATGTGCGGAGGTGGCACGCACATGCTCACATTGGCGAACCGGTAGGGATGGTAAGTGAAAACCATCCCTGCTCACAACCAGTACTCACACATATAACCATCACAGCGTTCTCCATGGTCACATGACCAGAATTCAGGTGCTTGGCAATTGATATGTATTTACGGAGGTCGTAGCTTTCCGGGGTCACATCATCCCCATTCACAACCTTCCCAGCCAACTTCTAACAAGCAAAGACAATGGGGGAAGTTAGATTTGCTTAAGGGTCGTGTGGTTCCACTTAACGGCAGTGATTTGTGGCAAATGGGCACAAAGAGACTTAACAACTGCTTTGCTTAATAACGGAAATTTCTGGTCTCCATTGCAAAGTCGAGGACTACCGGCAACACAGAAAAGGCGATTTCTCCAAACCTCGATCAAAACCCAGGTTGGGGGACAAACTCAGGAAGTTCAACCCAAAGATGAATTTCTAGTTCTCGAGGTTCAGCTTCACTCGCGGAGTATAATCAGCAGATATTACGTTCCTTTGTTTTCTGTGTTGTGGTGGCTGCTCAGGAACGTCAAAGGGGCTTGAAGGAATGATCTAATAAAACAAAAGCACACAGCACAGGGGCCTGTGGAAGAAGCCGCCAGGATTAAAGTGACCTCAAGGTACTTCAAAATAAGATTTCCTAGATTTAGTCTAAAGACGGAGACTTAAAAACACGAGCTTTATTCCGTTTTTCCCAAAAAGCTGATGGGCGTCCTCTGGAGAAAATAAAGAAAATAGAATCCAAAGCTTGCTCTGTATTTTTGATTAGTCTTTGATTAGTAAAACAGAGTTCACTTCCTTCTATCCAGGACATGGCATATAAGTGATGTTTGAGCAGAATTTGCAGGATTGTCTGGGACGCTACACATCCTCTTCACAACCTGTTTTCCTTGTTATCTTCTGGGAGGGGGCTTCGTGGTAGCCAAAGCAGAACATCCAGATTCAGGCACAGGTTTGTTCCATACAGCATCAACCATGTGAACTCTCACAGACTGATGAACAGATAGCAGAAAATAGGTGCAGAATAAGATATTGAATTATAAATGTTAAGATAGAAATGTGCAATTATATATGTTATTAATATTTTTAAGGTACTGTATTTTTCGGAGTATAAGACGCACCGGAGTATAAGACACACCTAGATTTTAGAGGAGGAAAACAAGGAAAAAAGTATTCTGAACCAAATGGTGCAGTAATATATTATTTAATAAAATACCAGTGTAGCAGAATACTTTTTACAATCATGTATACTTTTTACAACCATGTATACTTTTTACAACCATGTATACTTTTTACAACCATGTACACTTTTTACAACCATGTATACTTTTTACAAACTTCAAACTTGACAGCTTTAAGACTAGTGGACTTCAACTCCCAGAATTCCTCCTCCAGTCATGCTAGATGGGGTAATTAGAAGGCAAAACCACCCCAATTTTTTGCAAAAAACGGCCCTTTTTCGCTCGGTTTTTTTTTTTTTTTTTGCAAAAACAGGGCATGCAGAAGATCTGGGAAGCCTGCAGTGGACTCCTAGGAGGTGGGGGAAGGCAAAAACGCCCCAATTTTTGCAAAAAACGGCCCGTTTTTCATTCATTTTTTTGCAAAAACAGGGCATGCAAAGGATCTGGGAAGCCTGCAGAACACTACTAGGGGGTGGGGGGAGGCAAACCCCCCCATTTTTGCAAAAAATGGCCTGTTTTTTTGCAAAAGTTGGATGCGCGGGCGGGGCTTCGGGAGGCTAAAATTGCTGTATTCGGTGTATAAGACGCACCGACATTTCCACCCTCTTTTGGGGGGCAAAACGGTACATCTTATACTCCGAAAAATATGGTATATGCATTGATTTATGTATGGATAAAGTGGAGAGAAAATGAAAATTTTTATTAAAAAAAACCCGTGTGAACTCTCAAGCTTCCTCTTTCCGATCTGTACTCAATACATATATACATACATAGATACATACATACATACATACTTACATACTTGCAGGTATATATTTATGCATGTATATACCATGTGTATATGTGTGTTATGTATGTGTACACCAGGGGAAAAATGCTCTGAAGTCTGCTACTGGTTTGCTTTGCTACTGGTTCGCTTTACGCGCATGCGCGCCGCGGATGCTACCGCACAGCGCTGAAAAAGGAGGATTAAGAAGCCTTTTCTGAGTCTGCAAAGGTAAGTATAACAGCGTGGGGGGTTGGGAACAGCTGTGCCGCATGAATTAGATTACCTAGAAAGCAGGATTTCCTGCTTTCTAGTGAATATAAATCATGCAGCACAGCTGATAGTCGCACAGCTGATCGTTGGACCTTTATTATTTTTATTTTTTTTACTACCGGTTTGCCCGAAGTGGTCCAAACCTGTAGCATTTCACCCCTGGTGTACACTTTTGAAAGCAGGCAACAGAATTTCATTTTTAATGTGTGCCATTGTGCCCACATTAAAAAATGACAATAAAGGTTGCCTGCCTGCCTGCCTGCCTGTCTATATCTATCTATCTATCTATCTATCTATCTATCTATCTATCTATCTATCTATCTATCTATCTATCTATCTATCTATCTATCCATCCATCCATCCATCCATCCATCCATCCATCCATCCATCCATCCATCCATCCATCCATCCATCCATCTATCTATCTATCTATCTGTCTCTGCCTGCCTGCCTGCCTGCCTGCCTGCCTGCCTCTCTCTCTCTCTCTCCCTCCCTCCCTCCCTCCCTCCCTCTCTCTCTCTCTCTCTCTCTCTATCTATCTATCTATCTATCTATCTATCTATCTCTGCTTGCCTGCCTGCCTGCCTGCCTGCCTGCCTCTATCTATCTATCTATCTATCTATCTATCTATCTATCTATCTATCTATCTATCTATCTATCTATCTATCTATCTATCTATCTATCTATCTATCTATCCCTGCCTGCCTGCCTGCCTGCCTGCCTGCCTGCCTGCCTGCCTATCATCTATCTGCCTGCCCATCCATCCATCCATCCATCCATCCATCCATCCATCCATCCATCCATCCATCCATCCATCATTTTATTTACTTAGACATTTATGTGGCTATTACCTATCTTACACAAGTACAGGAAGTCTAGGCACACAACCGTTCATTTAATGATCATTTGAGGTTACAACGGCACTGAAAATTGTGACTTATGACCGTTTTTCACCCTTACGACCTGAGCAGCATACCCATGGTTGTTACGTGATCAAAATTCAGACCTTGGCAACTGGCTTGTACTTATGATGGTTGCAATGCCCCGTGGTCAGGTGATAATCATTTGCGAACTTCTGACAAGCAATGTCAATGGGGAAGCCAGATTCACTTAACAACTGCGTTCCTAACTTAACTATGGCAAAATGTGCCATAGAAAAATGGGGCAAAACTCACTTAACAAGAGTCTTGCTTAGCAACATAAATTTTGGGCTCAATTGTCAATAAGTCAAGGACTATCTGTAAAAACAGAATAAATCCAGAATAACAGACTTGTAAGGGGGTCTTTAAGCCCAACCCCCCACTCAAGCAGGATCCTTATACCATTTGAGACAAATGGTTGTCCAATCTCTTCTTAAAAACCTCCAGTGGTGAAGCACCCACAACTTCTGAAGGCAAACTGTTCCACTGGTTAATTGTCCTCACTGTTAGGAAGTTTCTCCTTAATTCCAGGTTGCTTCTCTACTTAATTAAGTTTCCACCCATTGTTCCTTGCCTTGCCTTCTGGTGCTTTGGAAAATAGGTTGATCCTCTGTTCTTTTTTTTTTCTTTTTCTATTTTAAGTAAAACCAACCAAACCCTCAGACTAAAACTAAATATAGCAATAGCAATAGCACTTAGATTTATATACCGCTTCATAGTGCTTTACAGCCCTCTCTAAGCAGTTTACAGAGTTCAGCATATTGCCCCAACAATCTGGGTCCTCATTTTACCGACCTCAGAAGGATGGAAGGCTGAGTCAACCTTGAGCCTGGTGAGATTCGAACAGCTGAACTGCTGAACTAGCAGTAGCCTGCAGTGCTGCATTTAACCACTGCACCATCTCAGCTCTTGAATATCCCAATCACAGGGCTCTCAATGGCCCATAAACTCTACACCCTACGTTACCCTCATCTTATCTGTTATCCCAATGCAATCCTCCTTAATCATTGAGGTCTTTTCTGTTAATTCAGTTTTCCATGATCAGTTTATCTTTCTGCCGATTCCCTTTCTAAGCACCGTTTTCCTACATGCTTCACACTCAAAAGAAGGAGCAGCAAAAAAGAAAAAGAAAAAAAAAAGAAAAGAAAAAGAAAACCAGAAGAGAGGTGGCATTTTCAGGCTGAATTTTACAATTGCCATGTGCTTCCCTTAATGTGAGGTTTCATCTCTTGGGTGAAATTGAGTCCTTTAATGAATTACTATTATCATACATTCTTCCAAGATGTCCGTCACAGAACACCTAGGGCCCATTTATAGATTTAGACATAAAATAATTACTCTCCAGGAAAAGGCTACGTACTTGGCAGACTCCCCGTTTTAAGCCAATTACTTAAAAGGTGAAAGGTTTCTCATTATTAATATCAGCTAAATGAAACTTTACAAAGCCTGCAGACCGAGTTATTCCATAGAGCGTTCATCCTTTCCTAAGTCTGACGTGTAATCCCCTGGCTTGCTTCTCCCAACAACTGGTGAGAATAATTCCCGCTTTATAATGCCTTGGCAAGACCCCATTTGGAATACTGCATCCAGTTTTGGTCACAACAATATATATATAAAAATATGTTGAGACTCTAGAAAGAGTGCAGAGAAGAGCAACAAAGATGATGAGGGGACTAGAGGCTAAAACCTATGAAGAACAGTTGGAGGGATTGGGTATGTCTAGTTTAATGAAAAGAAGGACTAGGGGGTAACATGATAGCAGGGCAGAGGTGGGATTCACATAATTTCCTACCGGTTCGCCCAGCACCGACAATGTGAGCACGCTCGCGCACACTCTTGCTTAGGTCGCATGTGCGCCTTCGGCGTATACACGTGGTGTTCTGTGTATGTGTGTGGCCTTCCGCACATGCGCTTTGCTCGCACATGCAGCTTGCACACTTGCGCACGGCTTTAAAATGTGGCTAAATACGACGGCATAGCGCCAAGGTGGGCGGGTGGGCCAAGGCGGGTGGGTGGGCCAAGGCGGTTGGCCAACTCGCCTTGGCCCACTACTACTGGTTCGCCCGAACCGGTCCAAACCAGCTGAATACTGCCTCTGTAGCAGTGTTCTAATATTTGAGAGGCTGTCACAGAGAAGAGGGGGTCAACCTATTCTCCAAAGCACCTGAAAGCAGGACAAGAAGCAATACTCAAGGAGAGAAGCAACCTAGGAGAAATTTCCTGACAGTCAGAGCAATTAATCAGTGGAATGATTTGCTTCCAGAAGTTGTGGGTGCTCCAGCACACAAGGTCTGAAATGTTATAGGATTTCCTGCTTGAGCAGAGGTTTGGATTAGAAGACCTCCAAGGTCCCTATCAACTCTGTTATTCTGCTTACCGCATTCTCCTAGCCTTCATCATCCATTTATAGTCAGAGAAAGGTCAAGGTGGCTGATTAAAGGGGATTGGTCCACTATCTGTCTCAATGGACATTGTCCTGGTCCATCAAGAATAGTACAAATTGTTTTCTTGGCTTCAGTAGGGCTGAGGTGAGCATGGTGTTCATGTGCTTGTTTATTTTCACACATGTTGAACCAGCATTGGGGAGCATTGGAGAGAAAGAACTAGGTTCTAGTTCTAAGTCTCCATCAATGAAGCAGATGGAGGCCAACTGTGATGGAGAACTTAAATCTAACAAACAAAATGGAGGCTGGCTAGGAAATTTTGGGAGTTGAAGTCCACTCATCTTAAAGTTGCTGTGTTTGAAAAACATTGCTCTAGAGCACGGGGGTCAAACTTGATCGCGTCACGTGACGTATCGTGACGTATCACGCCGTTTCCCCCATTCGCAGAGCTGGGGTGGGCGTGGCCTGCGTGTGATGCATCCGGCCTGCTGGCCGCCAGTTTGACAGGCCTGCTCTAGAGCAGTGTTTCTCAAGCTTGGCAACTTTAAAATATGTGGATTTCAACTCTCAGAATTCCCCAGTCAGACATGCTGGGGGGAATTGAAGTCCACACATCTTAAAGTTGTCAAGGTTGAGAAACTCTGCTCTAGAACAGGGGTCTCCAAACTTGGTAACTTTAAGAATTGTGGACTTCAATTCCCAGAATTCCTCAGCCAGCATGGCTGACTGAGGAATTCTGGGAGTTGAAGTCCACAAATCTTAAAGTTGTCAAAGTTGGAGACCCCCTGCGCTAGAGGATGCCTGCGTCAGCCAAATTTGGGTAACCCAATTCACATGATCAACTAACGGCCTCATCACAGCTGTTGTAATCTCATTTTATTTAGCAATCAGGATATCATGACACAGGGGTGGGTTCCTCCTGGTTCGGACCAGATTGCCCGAACCATTAGTGACCCGCTGGTGATGTAATTTTGGCGTCATGGATCCGGTTCTGTCTGTGCCGGTCCATGCTCTCCGTCATCTTTTTTTTCTGAATTTTTGGCCCATTTTCCTGTGTTTGGATGGCTTCACAGAGTTCTGTGCTTTGAAAAAAAAGCCCTCCCGCCCACACCCGGGTTAATACTGACCTTTATTTCTTCACCCAAAGCACAGCTGATGAGCTCCTCAGCTGTGTTTCGGGCTGAATCCACCTTCTGAGCATGCGCGGAAGTGAAATCGCGCAAGGGGACATACGCGCAAAACATCGCAACGCAAACCGGTGGCAAAGGTAAGTGAAACCCACCCCTATCATGACAGCTGTGAACCAGGGGCGCGTTCCTATTTTTTTACTACCACTCTGTGGCTGTGGCTTGCCAGCCATGTGACCGTGTGGACGTGGGCCTTGGGAGCTTGGCAGCGGCCAGAGAAGTGAGGGGGCATTGCCCAACCGCAACGCAGCCCCCCGCAGTGGAAGCAGCAAGACCGCGGCAGTGGTTCTTCTAGGAGGCTCCGTCCGGCCTGAATGCTTCTCCCCATTCGATGATCCTAGGCTCCTGCTGCCCGTTCCTCCTCCCCTCAGCAGCTCGAGAAGCCTCGAATGTGCGAAAATGCCTGGGATCATCACCGCGCGTTCGTGGCTTCTTGGACTGCTGAAGGGAGGGGAACTGAGATAGCTCCTACCGCCCGTTCTTTCAGTGTCTCACGCGCTCCCTCAGCCATCCTCCCCTGCTTGGACTCACTGTGGGGTAGGAAGGCAGCACATGCGCAGTGTCGGAAGCTTGGCTTCTGGGCATGTGCAGAAGAAAATTTAAAAAAAAAATTAACATTTTTTTTTAATGGTGGCGCCCAGGCACCGGCAACCGACTGCACTGGTACTGTGACGTCACCAGCGGGCGGCTACCGGTGCTATAGAGTGGACCGCACCGGTAGGAACCCACCACTGCTGTGAACCCTGTTGTCAAAAGGTTATTACTCACCCTAAGCCACTGGAAGCAGTATGGATTATGAGTTGGTTAAATCAATCCAATGAATGAAGTGTGTTCCTTGTTCTCTATTCTCAAAATTCAGACCCCAAAAAACCAACAGTGGTCTCTGGCCATCTGCATACTAATGGCATCATTAAAAGCAGAAGCATTGCAATTATTCACTGCCTTCACAGCTAAGGAGGTGATAAATTCAAATGACTGCCAGATAGAGAATTGTGCCTTTTGCCTTAGGGAAGAATGCAAAACTTGTTAGAATTTATCTTATTAGGGGAATAATACTAATACTAATAATAGGATTACAGTGAGTCCTCAACCACAATTCAGCCCAAAGTTTCTGTTGCTAAACGAGCTCGTTGTTGAGTGAGCTTTGCCCCATTTTATGACCTTTCTTGCCACAGATGTTAAGTGGATCACTGCAGTTGTTAAGTCGGTAACACGGTTGTTAAGTGAACCTGGCTTCCCCATTGACATTGCTTGTCGGAAAGTCACAAAAGGGGATCACATGACCCCGGGACACTGCAACCGTCATAAATATGAACCGGTTGCCAAGCATCTGTATTTTGATTATGTGACCACAGGAATGCTGCAATGTGTGAACTGTAAGTGTGAAAAATGGTCATAAGTCACTTTTTTCAGTGTCGTCGTAACTTTGAATGGTCACTAAATGAATAGTTGTAAATCAAGGACTACCTGGATTTTTTAAAAAAACATATCCTGTTGGGAAGGGTCTATATCCTCAGACACTATTGTAGGAAGAATAATATATTCTAGGAAATATTAAAAAGGCAGAATATTATACCTGCCTGGATGAGAAAAGGAGAATCATGCTCTTGGAAAACAGCCCCCATTTTTGTTAATAACCTCAGAAAGACTGGCCCATCCTATCTACAAGACCTTCTCCTTCAGGACATAATAGGATTAGCCCTCTAACCATCTCACCATATGGCACCTGGGAAGATTACATTACCCAGCAAGAGTCAACCAAGCCTTGGACTCAAGACAACCCACAAAGTTACCCCTGCATGGCCACATGAGAGTCTGACAACCAATCAGAATACATTTCTTTCACAGGAACAGGAAGTAAGTTCAAAGCCCAAGAGAGGGTATAAATATATGTCACTCTCCACTCCATGTGCTCATTTGCCCAGGACCCAAAAAACCCCTGTGGTCCTGTCCACCATTAAACCCAGAGGTGGGTTCCTGCCTGTTTTTGCTGGTGTGGTTAATAGCTGTTGTTCGGCGCAGACCCGAAGAAGCTGCTGCCGTTCGCGGCGCGGGAGCTTTCCCCGGGCGCTGCCGCTGCTCGCATGGACACCGCTGTTTGCGTTCTTTTGCCCTCTGCGCATGCAGAACGCTTTGCGCATGCGCAGAGGGCAAAAGAACGCAAACAACGGCGGCCATGCGAGCGGCGGCAGCGCCCGGGGAAAGCTCCCGGGCCGTGAACGGCAGCAGCGTCTTCGGCTCTGCGCCAAACAACAGCTATTAACCGCACCGGCAGGAACCCACCTCTGATTAAACCATCTTTCCAAACAGCCTCCATGTTTCCAGTGTCTTTCTCCCCACTTGGAACTGAACCAGATGAATATTTCTTCCAACACTATCTTAATTGTTCTTAGGTCCTTGGGTTAGCACTTGAATTATAAAGTTTCTACCAGATTGTGAAGCTAACTGTAGATTATCTAGGTATAATAGGATTCAGTCAGACAAGCACCTGCCACATTACACACTAGACTTTACAATTATTGTTAAAAAAAGACAAAAAAACCCACATCTGGCTAGTGGACACTGCAATACTTGCAAATAAGAGAATAGAAGAGAAAGAAGAAGGAGTCAAGCTATTCTCCAAAGCACCTGAAGGTAGAACAAGAAGCAACAGATGGAAACTAATCAAGGAGAGAAGCAACCTAGAACTAAGAAGAAATTTCCTGACAGTTAGAATAATTAATCTGTGGAACAACTTGCCTCCAGAAGTTGTGAATGCTCCAACACTGGAGGTTTTTAAGGAGAGATTGGACAAACATTTGTCTGAAATTATATAGGGTCTTCTGCTTGGGTAGGGGGTTGGAATAGAAGACATTGGTCCCTTCCAACTCTGCTATTCTATTCTATTCTATTCTATTCTATTCTATTCTATTCTATTCTATTCTATTCTATTCTATTCTATTCTATTCTATTCTATTCTTCTTCTCTACTCTATTCTAAACTGAAGAAGATCGCAAAATATAAACACCTGCAAATAGAAATAGAACAACTGTAGCAAAAGAAAGCAATAACCAATAGTAATAGGCACCTATGGTGCAATCGCTAAACATCTGGAGCATCACTTGAACACCGTGGGCATTGACAAAATTGCCATCAGTCAATTGCAAAAGGCAGCTTTGCTTGGAACAGCCTACATCCTGCCATGAGACCTTTAACACCATCAAACAACAACATTGGCCTGTCCTAGATCTTTGGGAAGAGTTGATAAATAGACAAAAATGCCAAAACCAGTGTAAACTTCTGGCTGACTATATGACCACCACCAATAATAATAATAATAATAATAATAATAATAATAATAATAATAATAATAATAATAATAATAATAATAATAATAATAATAATAATAATAATAATAATAATAATAATAATGATGATGATGATGATGATGATGATGATGATGATGATGATGATGATGATGATGATGAAACTGTAGCCCATGTGCTCAGCTGCTGCAAGAAAATTGCGCAGACTGATTACAAATTACGGCACAACTCTGTTGCACAAATGATCCACTGGAATTTATGCAAAAATTATAACATCCATACTGCTACAAACTGGTGGGAACACAAGCCTGAAAAAGTCACTGAAAATCAGATGGTCAAGATCTTGTGGGATTTTCGTATACAAACAGACAAGGTACTGGCGCATAATATACCAGACATCACGCTGGTCGAGAAAAACAAGGTGACTATCATTGACATTGCAATACCAGGTGATAGCAAGGTCGATGAAAAGGAACACGAAAAAATCGCAAAATACCAGGACTTAAAAATCGAAATTCAACGATTATGGCACAAACCAGCAGTGGTAATTCCAGTGGTGATTGGAACACTGGGTGCTATCCCAAAAGCACTGGAATTACATTTAAAACAGCTCAAAATTGACAAAATCACCATCAGTCAAATGCAGAAAGCCGCACTGCTTGGTTCCGCACATATACTTCGAAAATACATTACGACGTCCTAGGCCCCTGGGTGGGGCTCGACTAGTAATCAATGCCAAATCCAGCGAAACAACTGGCCGCTGTGATACAATTGTATAATAATAATAATAATAATAATAATAATAATAATAATAATAATAATAATAATAATAATAATAATAATAATAATAATAATAATAATAATAATAATAATAATAATAATAATAATAATAATAATAATAATTGTATCACATGCTTTTCTACTAGGCAAATAAGCAACAAAGAACTCAAAGGGCTATTAAAATATCAGGGTGGCAGAGACAACCAGTAATTACAAATCTTTGCACAATAAAATTGTAAAAGCATGACAACCTAATAAAAGCCAACCAATTTATAGTCAGTAAAACAGCAAAACCAATTAAGTTACATGCAATTCCAAACCGTAGCAAAATTGCCAATAAAGCAGTTCAGTTGAATAAAGACGCATAAAACAATAAAAGTTAAAAGTCTGAACGTTTACCTGCCTGGTGACGGATGTCACATATTCCTCGGTTTCGTCCATTTTACCTCGGAATGAAATAAACATTTTTAAAGATTTCTTAAGAAGAAAGGTTTGTATACGGTTTTCTTTCATTCTTCTCCTGTTGTGAGTTGCCCAGAGTTACTTGCATGACATGGGCAGCCCTACAGGGGTGGGTTCCACTTACCTTCGCCACTGGTTCACATCGCGATGTTTCATGCGCGCGTGATCGCTCCACTTGCGCTCACGCGCACGTCCCCTCGTGCAATTCTGCTTCCGCACATGCTCAGTAGCTATAATCAGCCCGAAACACAGCTGAGGAGCTGATCAGCTGTGCTTCGGGCAAAGGAATAAAGGTAAGTATAAACCCGGGGGTGGGCGGGAGAGCTCTCTTACAAGCAGCAGCAGAGGAAAAAACTTCCAAACAGTAAAAAATTAGGGGAAAAATTAAAAAAAAGATGGCGGCGCCCACGGACTGGCACCGACCGAACTGGATCCGTGACGCCATTGTGATGAAGAGCCGAGGTGGTGCAGCGGTTAGAGGCAGTACTGCAGGCCACTTTAGCTGACTGTGATCCGCAGGTCAGCGGTTCAAATCTCACCGGCTCAAGGTTGACTCAGCCTTCCATCCTTCCGAGGTAGGTAAAATGAGGACCCAGATTGTTGGGGGCAATATAAATATACATTGCTTACTGGTGTAAACCGCTTAGAGAGTGCTTGCACTCTGAGGCAGTATATAAATCTCACAAATAAATAAATAAATGTCACCAGCGGGTTGCTACCCGTTCAGGCGATCTGGTCCGAACTGGGAAGAACCCACCCATGCAGCCATACAATTCTTTCTTTCTTTCTTTCTTTCTTTCTTTCTTTCTTTCTTTCTTTCTTTCTTTCTTTCTTTCTTTCTTTCTTTCTTTCTTTCTTTCTTTCTTTCTTTCTTTTTCTTTCCTTCCTTCCTTCCTTCTCTCCTTCCTTCCTTCTCTTCCTTTCTTCCCTCTTCTCTCCTCCCCTTCCTTCCTTCCTTCCTTTCCTCCCTCCCTCCCTCCCCTCCCCTCCCCTCCCCTCCCTCCCCCTCCGCTCCCTCTCCTCCTCTTCCTTCCTTCTTTCTCCCTTCCTTCCTTACCTCCCTCTCCTCCCCTTCCTCCCTTCCTTCTCCTCCCCTTCCTTCCTTCCTTCCTCCCTCCCTCCCTACTGGGGATTGGGGATTGCTTTCAATATGATTTTCTTCAGAGCTTGCCTCACTCACACTGCACTCAGCATCTCTCATAAAGGTACATTTTCTCCAACACCTGTGAAGCCAAGGTTCGTTCTTTCTTTAGGGAGCAAGCCAGGGCCAGTCTGACAGCAATTGTCACAAATCTAAGCTGGTTGTCATGTATCCGAACTTTGATCATATGACCATGGGGATATTGTGACAGTTGTAAGTCTAAGGACCAGTCTTAAGTCACTTTTTTTCCAGTGCTGTTGTAACTTCAAACGATAACTTCAAACGACAAATCACCGTCAACTGGTGATTGGTCCAAAGTCACCCAGTGGCTTTCATGACTAAGGTAGGGCTAAAACGCACTGTCTCCTGCTGATTGGTTATAAGTCAAGGACTACCTACAATCCCTGCGTAGAATCTCTGCTTTAAAAAAAAAATCTGTAAGCAAAGAGATTTATTGGGATTTTCCCTCCCTCCCCTTCCCTAAAAGCAGTGGGATAATCTGCATTTATTTTTATGCTGACAGGAGAGCGGGTGAAAACTCCTCTTTGCTTCGTTCTCCTGTCTCAAATCCTCCTTTTTTCTTCCTCCTTCCCTTGACATCAGGTGCTCCCGTTTGCAGGAGAAGATGGGGAAATCTGAGGTCAGAGCTTTCCTTTCAGAATATTATCTCTCGTTTCAATGACACCAGAGAGAAAATTCTGAACTCTGTAAGAGGGCAGCCCTCCCAGAGACAAGAGAGAGCTGCAGCTTTGGCGTTATATTTAGCCATGTCATGCAGAGTTGCAGAGGTGGGGTTCACATAATTTTACCACCGAAAATGTGAGTGCGCGCGGCTTGCATGCATGCGCGTGGCTTAGAAAACATGGCTAAATAGGACGTCAGGTAGCCACTATCGGTTCTCTCAAACCGGTCCGAACCAGCTAAATACCACCTCTGCACAGTTGGTATATATAACATGGGTGGCTATATTCCATGTTTTAAATAAAAAATAAATAAATAAGTTACCAGGTAAAAGGGCTAAAAACAAAAAACAACCCACATCCCACCCTAAAATCATATTTTTTTTACTTTGTGCGGTTTTTATTTTTTATTTTATTTTAATTTTCTTTTTGAATGGATGCTTCAGCAGCAAATCCTGCCAAATTGTAAGCAGGTGGCTGGTTGAGCTTTCAGGAGACATTAGAAGTTTTATTTTTAAGCATTTAGCCTGATGTTGATTACCTCTTCAGAGGCGTCCTGATTTTTCTAATTCTAAGTTATCAAGCTGCCCGTAACCCCAGAGGCAACGCGGCGACGGCGGGATTTTAACCTTGCTTGTGTTGATGATGCAAAATGTTCAATTAAAAAGGTATCTTTTCCTCTCGTTGCCCCCCATGGACCCAATTATAACTGCATCTCATAAAATTGGAGGGGCAAGGGGGGGATTTTCTGCGTCTTCCTTTCTTGCCCACGATGGTCTTGTCCAGATGCCGACTTGTTAAATCTTTACTTTCCCAAGCAAAGTAGGATGACAATAACAGTCTTCTGTTATTGTTTGTCTGCAAAGGTGAGATGGATAGAAATATAGTGCTGGGGTCAGGCTGCGCTCTTGGGTCCACGCAGGCATCCATATTAATTAATCTCTCACTGATGACTGTCTAAGCTAAAATAATCAAGAAGAGAACCCACAAAAAGAACTTCAAAGAAGCTTCCTCTCCCTTTATTGATTTTGTCCACCCAGCACAGTGGCAGCAAATATTTTGTGCTCGGTATGTCAAAAATGCAGAAAATGCCTAATTTGACTCTGCTGGCGGGTCACGACCCCTCCCCGAATAAAAGAAAAATTGCTTTTCTATTTTGGTTTAGTGGTTAAGGTACCCGACTACAAACTGGGAGACTGAGTTTTAGTCCTGCCTTAGGCATAAAAGCCAACAATGTGACTTTGGGCCAATCACCAGGAGACTGTGAGTTCTAGTCCCGCCTTAGCCATGAAAGTTGCTTGTATGACCTTGGACCAATCACCAGGAAATAGTGAGTTCTAGTCCCGCCTTAGGCAGGGAGAGTTGGCTGAGTGATTTTGAGCCAATCATCAGGAGACCGTGAATTCTAGTCCTGTCTTAGGTGTGAAAGCCGGCAATGTGACTTTGGGCCAATCACCAGGAGTTCCAGTCCCGCCTTAGCCATGAAAGTTGCCTGTATGACCAATCACCAGGATATAGTGAATGCTAGTCCCACCTTAGGCAGGAAAGCTGGCTGGGCGATTTTGAGCCAATCATCAGGAGACTGTGAGTTCTAATCCCACCTTAGGCATGAAACTTGCCTGGATGACATTGGACCAATCACCAGGAGATAGTGAGTTCTAGTACCATCTTAGGCAGGAGAGCTGGCTGGGTGATTCTGAGCCAATCATCAGGAGATCGTGAATTTTAGTCCTGCCTTAGGCATGAAAGCTGGCAATGCAACTTTGGGCCAATCACCAGGAGATTATGAGTTCTAGTCCCGCTTTAGCCACGAAAGTAGCCTGTATGACCAATCACCAGGAGATAGTGAGTTCTAATCCCGCCTTAGGCAGGAAAGCTGGCTGTATGACCAATCACCAGGAGATAGTGAGTTCTAATCCCGCCTTAGGCAGGAAAGCTGGCTGGGCGATTTTGAGCCAATCATCAGGAGACTGTGAGTTCTAGTCCCACCTTAGCCATGAAAGCTGGCTGGATGACCTTGGGCCAATCACTCTCTGTCAGCCCATCCCACTTCACATGGCTGCTGTTGTGAGGAAAATACGAGGAGGAAGGATATGTTTGCCACCTTGAGCGATTTGTAAAAATAATATAGGCAGGATACAAATACATAAATAAACAACATAAATTTCTATCTCTCCCCCTCTCCATCTAGGCCACCTTGAACAGCGACACTTGGCAGCAGCGCCAAGGGTGCGACCCTCAAAAAGTCCACCTGGTGTCATTTCTCAAAGAGTGTGGTAAAAAACATATTCTTCCCTCCCGCTATTTTCCCCATAACAATCTTGTAAGGTGGCTTGGGCTGAGAGAGAGAGATTGGCCCAAAGTCCCCTAGTTGGCTTTTCTGCTTAAGGCGGGACTAGAACTCAGTCTCTTGGTGATTGGCCTAAAGCCTTCCAATTGGCTTTCCTGCTTAAGGCGGGACTAGAACTCACAGTCTCTTGGTGATTGGCCTAAAGCCTTCCAACTGGCTTTCCTGCTTAAGGCGGGACTAGAACTCACAGTCTCCTGGTTTCTAGTCTGGTGCCTTAACCACTAGACCAAAGTGGCTAATGTAATCACATCAGCACACAACATAACACAGCGACATACCCAGAGGTGGGTTCCTGACGGAGCTGCCCAGTACACAGCTCCGGTAGGGAGCGGCGGATTTTGCAACCGCTGCGGAGCCCTCTCTGCCGGTCCACCCAGCGCGTTGCCATTTTTTCCCATGATTTTTGGTGATTTTCTGGTGATTTTGCTTCTGCGCATGCGCGGAAGCAAAATCGTGCCAAAATCTCGTGAGGGGATGTGCGTGTGTGTGAGATTTCGGTGAGATTTTGCCTCCGCGCATGCACAGAAGCAAAATCACGTGAGGGGACGCGCGCGCGTAGCGAGCGCCCCCTCCCCAAAGCATGGAGATGCGTGTGCATGGCTCCGGCAGCGAAGTAAGTGAGCAACCCGCCCCTGGAGATACCATACCATAACCCATCCTATAGTGATAAACAGAGCAGAGCAACAGAATTAAACTTGCTGGGTTGATGATAGAACAGCTAGCAGAAAGCCATACAAATCCAGGGAAAAAGCTTCAATACTGTGACTTAAGGGATTTGGCAATATCTAGTACTTCGGGCTTTTCCATCCATCCCGATGACCCATATTTACCATCCAGATATTTATAATACTTTTTTTTAGTTGGTAACCTTAATGGCACATCTTTGAAGTGTCTTCCCCCTCCCCCAGGAGATACCGTATTTTCTGGAGTATAAGACACACCTTTTTCCTCCCTAAAAGTGGCTGAAAATTTGGGTGCGTCTTATACTCTGAATGTAGCTTTTTCGGAGCTTTTTTTCCAGCCCTAACCAGGTGCTAACGATCTTCCCAGCTCTTACCTTGCAGGCTTTTTCATTGTTACTCTCTCCGAAGAATGTTTTTCCAGCCCTAAGTCTTTGCAGGGTTTTTTTCATTACTCTACTTGCTCTGAATAAGTTTTTTTCTAGCCCTAACCAGGTGCTAACGATCTTCCCAGCTCTTACTGGCTTGCAGGCTCTTGTTACTCTCTCAGAAGAAGGTTTTTTGAAGTCCTAACCAGGGGATAAAATAATGTGCTGAAGCTGACCAGACTAAGGATGCTAGCCAGATGAATACCTGGTAGGCAGATTCCCCCCCCCCGCATTTTCCTCCCCAAAAACTAAGGTGCATCTTATATTCTGGTGCGTCTTATACTCCGAAAAATACGGTAATTTCATAAACCTTTCACAAAGATTCTGCATGTCCATATGGCAGACGGTGATGCTCTTAGCCGCACTATTTCTTCCCTAAGTACAAAAGTCCTAATAGGAGGGTTAGAATCACGCCTGACAGACATTTCTCAGAATAAAGTGGAATGCTCATTTGAAATAGTGGTTTAATTAAAGTGAAAACAAAACCAACCCCCCCCCACACCCTTTGCATCTTCCTAAAAACTCATCAAGTGAGACTGAGATCCGTGTTCTATTGGACTTGATTGACAGAGGGAACAGATTGACTTGGCATGCTGCTAGAGCTCATTAATCTTGTTCAAATACCTACTGGAGAAAATGCAGAGATTTCTCTACAAGCTGTTCTCCGTGCGGCACTTAAGACTGCTTGGGTTGCTGGCAGCCTCCCTATCACAAGAAGACAAAGGAAGGGGAGAACATTATTTTAATTACACGTTTCCAAACCACGTCGGAGTCTGACCACAATGTCTAAAACTGACAGCCAGTACAGGCATTTTAGAGGTTAGGATAGCTTTTGTTAAAAGAACTTCAATCTTCCTCTGATTAGTGATAGGAAAGGGGAGGGGGGAAAATAAAACCAAATCCTTTTTCCATTTTGTTTCATTTTTAAGTGGGTGAATTTGTCAGTTGTCTTTTGCGTGTTCGTCTTTGGCTTTCGTTGAAGGCAATGCTTTACACACCCGTATTGTGACGTACCTTCAGCTTTGCATTAGAATACTTCAAAGCAGGGGTGAAATCCAGCAGGTTCTGACAGGTTCTGGAGAACCGGTAGCGGAAATTTTGAGTAGTTTGGAGAACCAGAAAATGCCACCTCTGGCTGGCCCCAGGAGTGGGGAGGAAATTGAGATTTTGCAGTATCCTTCCCCTGGAGTGGGGAGATTTTGCAATATCCTTCTCCTGCCATGCCCACCAAGCCACACCATGCCCCTGAATGCATCTCCTTAATATGGAGCACTTACCATACTTAATTTTGAATGAATGGAAACTCAGGAGGGAGAGAGGGAGGGAGGGAGGGAGGGAGGGAGGGAGGGAGGGAGAGAGAGAGAGAGAGAGAGAGAGAGAGAGAGAGAGAGAGAGAGAGAGAGAGAGAGAGAGAAGGGAGGGAGAGGGGGAGGGAGAGGGAGAGAGACAGAAAGAGGGAGAAAGAGAGAGACAGAGACAGAGAGACAGAGAGACACACACACACACACACAGAGACAGACAGAGACAAAGAGAGAGAGAGAAAGAGAGAGAGAGACAGAGAGACAGAGAGACAGAGAGATGGAGGGAGAGAGAGAGAGAGGGAGAGGGAGAGAGAGGGAGAGAGAGAGAGAGAGAGAGAGAGAGAGACAGACAGAGAGACAGAGAGACAGACAGAGACAGAGAGACAGAGACAGACAGAGAGACAGAGACAGAGAGAGAGAGAGAGAGAGAAAGAGAGAGAGAGAGAATCAAGATTAGAACCCACTATTTAGAGGATCTCCATGGGGAAATCAAAGAAAAAAGGATCAATCAAAGTTTGCTACAAGTTAGACTCTCTGACCCTTTTTATTCTCTCCAATTTAGCTTTGTCCTGTCATGCTTAATTGCTGGGCTTCCCTGCCTGTGACTGAACCAACAATAAATCTAAGCATAGGGAAATTAACGGCAAGTTTTCTCACACGGTAATGGTCTTTCTATGAATTGATACATCCCTCTAATTAGCTGGTGTCTCCAACAAGTGTAAGGGAAAGAAAGTTAAAATTTATGTACCGTAGATGAATGGGGTTTTTTTTTCATGCCCATAGTTTCCCAGGGTTGTTTCAATGTTGTAGAAGAGACACTTGCTCAAGAAATGAACAGAATGGGGAAGAGGGTCATCGGACAGGTAAGAGCTTTTCCCTTCTCTTGGCCAAAGGTAAGCTGATTGGGACATTCCATTCCATTGATGTATCTCCTTGGGTGACCAACAAGGCAGTTTTTCTGATCCACCAGGTGAGTTTTCTTACTATTCATCCTTCCATCCTTCCGAGGTGGGTAAAATGAGGACCCAGATTGTTAGGGGCAATAGGCTGTATTATATTCGTGAGGAACGACGCTGAGGCTTGAGTCGGACTAATGCTTTATTAACTTCTGAACCTCCTAACTAGAGTCGTCTGACAGGAGCAGGCCCCGATCTGACAGCTCTGTATTTATACTGAACACAACAAAACATCAACCAATCACAACGCTTAGAATTCCCGCTCCTTTTGGAGCCCCCTGGTGGAGCCCCAGGACATTACACCCCTTACCCTTTAGTTGGAGCATGCGTACTCAGTGAGGTACGCTGGGCGCCGTCTGATCCGACTAGATCGTCTTAGCTCTTGGGGTTGTTCTCCCAGACTGCGGTCTCCGTCTGCATGGTCTATTGCCGGACTTGTCTCCTCCCCGGGGAGAGGGGTGAACTCCTCTACGACTGCTTCTTCCCGCCACGGTAAGTCAGCGAGAGCGGTTTGGCTCGCGGCTCGTCGCGCCCCCTCCTCCCCTAGTCGGAGTCCCTCTATAGGGTTGGGGGACTCTGCCAGTTGTGGCTTGGCTCCTGCCGTTTCCCCCCACCGAGATCGCAGTTGGTCAATGTGGCGGTGCCACTCCTGGCCGTTGTCTAACAGGACACGATAGGAGCACGGGCCGCTTGAGCCGACTACCACCCCTGGGAGCCAAAGTGGGCTGCCGGCATAGTTGCGTGCATACACAGGGCTGCCTACTTGGAACGAGCGCCCTGGCCGGGAGGAGTCTAGAGGCTTTTCTGTGGAATAATGGGGGTGTAGTCTATCGAGCTGCGTTCTCAAACGCCTCCCCATGAGCAACTCAGCCGGTGTTTTATTCGTGGCTGTACATGGCGTAGTGTGCTGTGTGAACAGGAGCTCAGCTACTTTATCTCGCCAATCCCCCGGGCCTAGTTTGCGAAGTGTTTCTTTCGTTGTGCGAACCATGCGTTCCGCCATGCCATTACCTGCAGGGTGCCATGGCGCAATGAGACCATGCCGTATGCCTAAGTTGGCGAGGAACCCCTCAAATCGGGCCGCTGTCAGCTGAGGCCCATTATCCGAGATCAATACGTCGGGGTACCCATGTGTCGCAAACAATGACTCCAAACACCTAATCAGGGAGTCAGTGGTGGTCGTGGACATTAAGCGGACTTCCAACCATTTAGAAAAAGCGTCCACAACCACCAAGAACATCTGGCCTTGTACTGGGCCGGCAAAATCCACGTGGATGCGGGACCAGGGGCCTGCTGGGGTTTCCCAAACCTGCGGGGTTGCCTTAGGCGGGGATGCCCTATTCTCCTGACAGATGGAGCACTTGGCCACCCTTTCTTCGATGGCCTTATCCATCCCCGGCCACCACACGTAACCCCTGGCTAGGGCCTTCATTCGGACCACCCCGGGATGGCCCCTATGCAACAAGTTGAGGGTGGCTCGCCTAAAAACCGTGGGGATTACAACCCGCTCACCCCACAATAAACAGCCCCGTAAAACAGACAGTTCACATTGGCGCGTTTTGAATGGGGCAAATTCGGAAGTCACAGTGTCCCCAGGCCAGCCCCTCAGCACCCAAGTCAGTACTCTTGACAGGACGGGGTCTCGAGCCGTAGACTTGGCGATGTCGCTTGCTGCGATGGGTAGGTTGATGTCGTTCAAGTGGAAGACCGTAGATGCAGGTGCCGGGTCCTCCAGCAGGATAGGCAGGGGGCAGCGGCTTAAGGCATCGGCGTGCGCGATGTTGCGGCCAGGTCGGTAGATCAGGTGGTACTCGTAGTTGGCGAGGAAAACGCTCCAACGGGTCATTCTTGGGGATATCATCTGGGGTGTCGGACGGTTGCTGGAGAGTAACCCCAGAAGTGGCTGGTGGTCAGTCACGAGGTCGAAACGGCGCCCATACAGATAGTGATGGAACTTGCGAACCCCCGCGATGAGAGCCAGGGCCTCCTTGTCGATTTGGCCATAGTTCCTTTCCGGCCCAGCTAAGGTTCTGGAAAAAAATGCAATCGGGGCTTCCTCTCCGTTCGGCAAGCGGTGGCTAAGGACAGCGCCCACGCCGTAGGGTGACGCGTCGCAGGCTAGCACTAGTGGCAGTTGGGTGCTGTATTGAGCCAGCACCGTGTTTGCTGTCAAAAGTCCTTTCACAGCGGCAAATGAGTGTGCCTCACGGGGGCCCCATTTCCACGGTGCCCTGGCGTCCAGCAATCTGTGCAGCGGTTCTGCCACTGTGGCTTTGTGAGGCAGGAAAATTGCATAAAAGTTCAAGAGGCCAAGAAAGGCTTGCAGCTCCGCCTTACAATTTGGCCTGGGTGCGTCCACAATGGCTTGGATCTTAGAGGCTGTGGGGTGTATTCCGGTGGAGTCCACCAAGAACCCGAGGAATTCTACGCTGCTAGCCGCAAACACACATTTAGATTTCTTAATTCGTAGCCCCACATCCTGGAATTTGGTGAGGACAGCACGCACTCGAGAGATTAATTCCTCACGTGATGACGCAGTGACCAAAACGTCATCGAAATAAGGCACTGTGCCCGGAATTCCGTGTAACAGGCGTTCCATCAACCCTTGGAAAATGCCCGGGGCAGTGCTTATGCCAAATTGGAGGCGGCGGCAGCGGAAAGCGCCTCGATGTGTAATAATAGTCTGAGCTTCGGCTGCTTGGTCGTCCACAGGCAGCTGTTGGTAAGCCTGGGACAGATCTAACTTCGCGAAGACTTTTCCCCCTCCCAGGGAATGCAGCAGGTGGTGCACGATGGGCACAGGGTATGCGTGGGACTGTAATGCGCGGTTCACTGTGCACTTATAGTCTGCACATAGCCTGATTGAGCCATCTGGCTTAACAGGGGTCACTATGGGGGTCTCCCAACGCGCCTGATCTACAGCTTCTAATATGCCCTGTGCAAGGAGGCGGTCTAGTTCAGCGTCCACCTTTGGCAGTAGTGCCAAGGGCACTCTCCGTGGTTTGAGGCGGACAGGGGCAACCATAGGGTCAAGATTAAAAGTCACAGGTGTTCCAGTATACTTCCCTAGCTGCCCGTCAAATACTGCAGGGAATTCCTGTTCCAATGTGGCCCCCATGTCTTCCCCTTTCACTGCGTTAATGCCCTCCAGGGAAAACCCCAGAGCTGGAAACCAGTCTAGTCCCAGAAGACTGGTAAGGGGGCCATCTACAATTACAAGGGGCAGGCGGCCAGCAAAAGTTTTGAACCTGACTGGAAACAGTCCCCTGCCCAGGATAGGGATGGAGGACCCCTGGTAAGCCCTAAGGAATAATGGGCATGGCTCTAGGCGGCTCTTTGACATGCCAGGGAAAATGTGTTTCAAGGTGCTCCATGAGACTATGGACACAGCTGAGCCCGTGTCCACTTCCAATGGACACGGCTTGTGGCCAAGCGTCACAGTAACTGTGAATTTCTCACCCGCGGGCACCTGAGTTTTCTGAATGACAGCAAGATTCCCCCTAGTGGAGGGGAAAATCGCATTACAGCTGCCTCTTCTTGGCTGACCCCCCCAGGGCTGTCTCCGTGGGCCTGCAGGTGGTGCCTCTCTATAACTCTGAATGGGGGCGGCTCTACCCATCCGGCAAACCCTTGCTAGGTGGCCCCTGCGGCCGCAACGATGGCAAATGGCGTCCTGGAAATTGCATTGGGCCCTCACATGGTCCCCCCCACAGCCCCTGCATGGAGAGAGAGATGGAGGCGGTCTTTGCCTCACGTCCCCCTTATTCTGACCCTCAGAAATGCGGCAAACGTCCTCTTCAATTTTGAGCTCCCTCTCTAATGCTTCTGGGAGAGCGGCGATGGCATTGGTCACAGAGGCATTGGGGACGGGCGTTGGGTTAATGCTAATGTCCATCTCAGGGAGGGATTGGTTGGACAGTTCAGCAGCACGAGCCTCATCAAGTGCAACTTGGAATGTGAGGTTGTGCATGGCGAGCAATCGCCTCTTCAGTCGGCAGTCCCTGACTCCAAAAACAAGCCTATCCAAAAGGTAGTCTTCTAAATTGCTGAACTCACAATTTAAGGAAGCCCTCCTGAGGGCAGCCACGAATTGATTCACTGTCTCACCCTCCTTCTGATTCCGATGGTAAAAAGCATAACGTCTAGCACATCTAGAAGGAGGGGGTGCGTAATGATCTTTAAGTTTCTCCATAAATTCATCCCAAGGCACGCTATGAATCGAGCGAGGGGCGAAAAGGGCTAGGGCAGTCTCGAACATGTCAGGCCCACAAAATCCGAGAAAATATGCCCGCTTTCTGTCTCCTGACAGCTCGGTGAACTCATTTGCGATGAGGAAACATTCGAACCGGGCTACATAGGAGGCCCAGGTCTCCCTCGGCGGGTTAAAGGGAGCGAATGTATGTTGGGTGGCCATTACTCATCCCTGACAGTGCTTTCACAATTTTCCTTACGTTCAGGTGTGCTGGAGTCACTCGATGTGGATTCGACCTCCTTCTTCGTCGCCAGTATTATATTCGTGAGGAACGACGCTGAGGCTTGAGTCGGACTAATGCTTTATTAACTTCTGAACCTCCTAACTAGAGTTGTCTGACAGGAGCAGGCCCCGATCTGACAGCTCTGTATTTATACTGAA
This sequence comes from Diadophis punctatus similis, assembly GCA_023053685.1. Taxonomy (NCBI): domain Eukaryota; kingdom Metazoa; phylum Chordata; class Lepidosauria; order Squamata; family Dipsadidae; genus Diadophis; species Diadophis punctatus. The sequence goes on along the minus strand of JALIGW010000132.1, from coordinate 238,544 downwards.
CACAACAAAACATCAACCAATCACAACGCTTAGAATTCCCGCTCCTTTTGGAGCCCCCTGGTGGAGCCCCAGGATATTACAGGCTGACTCTGTAAACCGCTTACAGAGGACTGGAAAGCACTGTGAAGCGGTCTATAAGTCTTAGTGCTATTGCCATTTATTGCTGGCTGGGGAATTCTGGGAATTGAAGTCCACACATCTTAAAGTTGCCCGGGTTGGGGAACACTGACTGACCGTGTGCCTTGTCCTTCTAATTTATCCAAATGAAGTAGAAAATATTTGGAACCTTAGTACTGTGAATCAGGGAGGGGCGCAGTGGCCTAGTGGTTAAGACACTGGGAATGTCAACCTGACCGTTTGAGACCCGAGCACTGTGAGATGGGGTGAGGTCCCATTACTTGCCACAGCTCCTGCCCACCTAGCGGTTCAAAAGCCTGTAAATGTGAGTAGATAAATAGGTACCACTTCGGTGGGAAAGTAACTGCATTACATGCGCCTCAGCATATAGTCATGCTGGCCACATGACCACGGAAAGTGTCTTCGAGCAATGCTGCCTCCTTCGGCTAAGAAATGGAGATAGCCACTGCCCCCTAGAATCAGAAACAACTGGGCAGGAGAAAACCTTTATCTTTACTGTGAATCAGGACCAGTACATACAAAATTATACTAACAAACACTTGTGTGTATTGGTTCAGCGGTTAAAGACATGAGCTTGTCAGTTGGAAAACTGACAGTGCAGGTTTGAGACCTAAGCTCTGCACGACAGAGTGAGCTCCCGTTCCTTGCTCCAACTCCTCCCCACCTAGCAGCTCAAAAGCATGCAAATGCAAGTAGATAAATAGGTACCACTTTGGTGGGAAGATAACAGTATTCCGTGCACCTCGGCATATAGTTATGCTGGCCACATAACCATGGAAATTGTCTTCGGACAATGCTGGCTCCCCCGGCCAATAAACGGAGATGAGCATTGTGCCCTTAAGTCCGACACAACTGATAAGGAAACCTTTGCCCCCTTTACACCTGGACAGTCTTGAACAAGGCTATTAAGAGAATGTTTAATGGTATTAAGAGCCGTGGAGGTGCAGTGGTAAGGCTGCAGTATTGCAGGCTAATTCTGCCCACTGCCAGCAGTTTGATTCTCACCGGCTCAAGGTTGACTCAGACTTCCATCCTCCTGAAGTGGGTAAAATGAGGACCCAGATTGTTGGGGGCAAGAGGTTAACTCTGTAAACTGCTTAGAGAGGGCTATAAAAAGCACTATGAAGCAGTATATAAATCTAAGTGCTATTGCTATTTCTCCAATAGTATTGATTCAATGTATTGAATCAATACTATTCAATGTATTGAATCAATCAACACACAATGCCTTATTCTGTTCCACAAGGCATATTATGTTAGGGTTGGAAAATCTGTGGTCCCGAGGCCCCTTGTAACTCCTGATCATCTTTCTGTGATCCTGGGGGCCCATCTGATAAAATTTGCTGAAAACAGAACCCAGTTTCTTGACACGGTGAGATAAAAAATGCATAGAAACTGCCATTCAAGTCCTGAAATGGGCCTTTGGTGTCCGTTAAAAAAAAACCAAAGAACCTTCTGGAAAAAAAATTAACCCAAATTCTGTCCTACTAGATCTACTGGGCGGGGGATGGGGGGTTGGACTAGATGACCTACAAGGTCCCTTCCAACTCTGTTAATCTGTATCTGTACTGTTCCTGCTTTCAGCTGCTAAATGGATCCTTCCCTTCCCCGATTTGCCTGTCCTTGTTTTATTTACGCAAAAGGACCCAGTGACTGAATCAATTAAACTCTGCAAAACAGGCGCAGGGAGGGGGAAAAAAAGCTTTACAAGACTCTAAATGTTACTTAATTAACGCTTTATGAATGTGAGGCCATTAAGATTGCAATCTTTTCATTGTTCTTGTAAAGGGTTTCCAATCAATAAATTGCTCCTGTATAATAAAGTACATGAAAAAAGAGGGGAAGAGAGGCATTTTTGACCTCGGGTAAAACAAGCTGAGATCGGCGTTTGGTTCTTCTTCTTCTTCTTCTTCTTCTTCTTCTTCTTCTTCTTCTTCTTCTTCTTCTTCTTCTTCTTCTTCTTCTTCTTCTTCTTCTTCTTCTTCTTCTTCTTCTTCTTCTTCTTCTTCTTCTTCTTCTTCTTCTTCTTCTTCTTCTTCTTCTTCTTCTTCTTCTTCTTCTTCTGCCAGAACGTCTATCGCTAAGCAATGTTGGGTTAGCTACGAGTCCAATCTTACAGCCTTTTTTGCCGTGGTCATTAAGCAAATCGCATGGTTATTAAGGAAATCTGGCTTTTCCCATTGATGTTGCTTGTCGGAAGTCTCCCAAGAAGATCACACATGGTGACCCCATGACCCAGGGATAATGCAACCTTGGGGATGGACTAGATAACCTACAAGTTCTCTTCCAACTCTGTTAATCTGTAATCTGTAACCTTTGCTAGTATGTTAGCTGCAAGCACCCACAGGGATGTTGCATTGTCGTAAGTGTGAGGACCTGTTGTAAGTCACTTTTTTCCCGGCATCATTGTAATCTGGAAGGTTCGTTAAATAACAGAAAGTAGAATGACAGAACTGGAACGGACCTTGGAGGTCTTCTACTCCAACCCTTTGCCCAAGCAGGAGGCCCTGTACCATTCCAGACAAATGACTCTGTTATTCCTTACAGGTAGTCCTTGACTTATGACCACAGTTGACCCCAAAATTTATGTGTCTAAGCGAGATGGTTGTTAAGTGAGTATTGCTCCATTTTACAACCTTACTTGCCACAGCTATTAAGGGAATCACCGGAGAGAGGGGGGGGGGAGAGCAAGAGAGCGAGAGAGAGCAAGAAAGAGAGAGACAGAGAGAGAGAGACAGAGAGAGACAGACACAGAGACAGATATATATATAGAGAGAGAGAGAGCAAGAAAGAGAGAGACAGAGAGAGAGTGACAGACAGAGACAGAGACAGACACAGAGACACACACACATATATATATATATATATATATATATATATGTGTGTGTGTGTGTGTGTGTGTGTGTGTGTGTGTGTGTGTGTGTGTGTGTGTGTGTGTAGGATTTTTTGCTATATATATATATATATATATATATATATATATAGAGAGAGAGAGAGAGAGAGAGAGAGAGAGAGAGAGAGAGAGAGAGAGAGAGAGAGAGAGAGAGAGAGAGAGAGAGAGAGAGAGAGACTGAGACTGAGAGATTGAATGGGACAGTTGGAGATAGAGATGAAGGGGGAGAGATGGAGATAGAGAGATGGAGATGGAGACTCTAGAAAGAGTGCAGAGAAGAGCAACAAAGATGATTAGGGGCCTGGAGGCTAAAACATATGAAGAACGGTTGCAGGAACTGGGTATGTCTAGTTTAATGAAAAGAAGGACTAGGGGAGACATGATAGCAGTGTTCCAATATCTCAGGGGCTGCCACAAAGAAGAGGGAGTCAAGCTATTCTCCAAAGCACCTGAGGGTAGAACAAGAAGCAATGGGGGGAAACTAACCAAGGAGAGAAGCAACTTAGAACTAAGGAGAAATTTCCTGACAGTGAGAACAATTAATCAGTGGAAAAGCTTGCCTCCAGAAGTTGTGAATGCTCCATTATTGGAGAGTTTTAAGAAGAGACTGGACAGTCATGGATCACCTGCTTGAGAAGTCTAGAGGAGTAGACTAGAAGACCTCCAAGATCCCTTCCAACTCTGTTATTCTGTCTCTCCCAATATGGTGACCTCCAGATGGGATGATTGCCAGAATCCTTAGCCAATACACCTAGCAGCCGTGATCACATTTGCTTAACGTCCACCATCAAATATGCCATAAAATCAGGTGATCTTCCTGACAGTAAGAACCATTAATCTGTGGAACTGCTTGCCTCCAGAAGTTGTGGGTGCTCCAAGGTTTTTAAGAAGAGTTAGGACAATCGTTTGTCTGAATTGACACTGGGTTTCCTGCCTGAGCAGGGGGTTGGACTAGAAGACCTCTAAGGTCCCTTCCAACTCTGTTCTTCTGGTAATGGAAGAGCTGAGGATGGCGAGGTGGTGGCACTTTTCATCCATTCACTTCTCTCAGACCCTCCCCTTTGTTTTAATGCTCCCTCCTCAGCCCAACTGTGCCATCAAGCTACTTTTCTCCTGGCTCAACTCGCTCCCCCCATCCGGCATTCTGACCTTCAGAGTCACCGGCTGATGGTTTCCCACTGACTGTCTTCTTTCGTCGGCCTCTCTGCAAGAGAGAAGCTTTTTACAACATGCAAGCTTTCAGCAAAGGTCAGACAGCGGGGTCTAGGAGTTACAGCTGGGCTGACGGAAGGTCGCGGTTGTGACAATCTTTATAAGTCGAGGCAGAGGGAGAAATTTTGCCTGTCTCTAACAGCACTGGTTGGAATCTGCCTAATAAAACAAGATTAATACATGTTGCCTGTTGGAATAAGCACCAGTCTTTTTTCTATACCCACTAAGAAAGATTTGAAGGGAAGTTTAGTTGAGTTCATCTTTAACACAAATTGTCCTACTTTGCATTCTCCCAATGCAAATATTTCAGGAAATGAGTTGGGAAAAAGAAACATATAACCGTGTGGAGAAATTTGATCTATGTCCATATCATCCATAAAGGGGTGGGTTCCTCCCGGTTCGGACCGGATCGCCCGAATCAGTAGCGACCTGCTGGTGATGTCACTGTAGGTGCCGTTCTGTGCATGCCGCCATCTTTTTTTGGGATTTTGTGTGCATTTTCCCCCTTCCGCGGCTTGAAAAAGGGCCCGCCCGCCCGCCCACCGATGAATTCTGTCCTTTATTTCTTCACCCGAAGCACAGCTGATGAGCTCCTCAGATGTGTTTTGGGCTCATTCCTGCTTCTGAGCATGCGCAGAAGCCAAATCGCGCGAGGGGAAACGTTGCGATGCGAATCGGGTGCACCCACCCCTGCAACCATATAAGGTAAAGGTAAAGGTTCCCCCTCGCACATACGTGCTAGTCATTCCCGACTCTAGGGGGCGGTGCTCATCTCCGTTTCAAAGCCAAAGAGCCAGTGCTGTCCGAAGACGTCTCCGTGGTCATGTGGCCGGCATGACTAAACGCCAAAGGCGCACGGAACGCTGTTACCTTCCCACCAAAGGTGGTCCCTATTTTTCTACTTGCATTTTTTACTTGCTTTCGAACTGCTAGGTTGGCAGAAGCTGGGACAACTAACCGGAGCTCACCCCGTTACACAGCACTAGGGATTCAAACCGCTGAACTGCCGATTTTTCTGTCGACAAGCTCAGCGTCTTAGCCACTGAGCCACCGCATCCCTATCATCCTTATACATTAATTCTTTAATGTAATTTTCTTGTCTCGGCTTACTAGCACACCTTGAGCCAGAATTATATGTTGCTCAGCGAGACATTGGTGAAGTGAGCTTTGCCCCGTTTTTATGAACCTTTCTTGCCACAGTTATTAAGTGAATCACCACAATAGTTAAGCTAGTAACACGGTTGTTAAGTGAATCTGGCTTTCCCCGTTGACTTTGCTTTGTCCGATGGGTGCAAAAGGGATCACGTGACCCCGGGACATTGCGACCGTCATAAATATGAGTCAGTTGCCCAGTGTCTGAGTTTTGATCACGCGACCATGGGGATGCTGCAATGGTCGTAAGTGTGAAAAATGGTCCTAAGTCACTTTTTTTCAGTGCTGTTCTAACTTTGAATGGTCCACTAAATGAACTGTTGTAAGTTGAGGACTGTATGTGCATGGTTCTCCTGGAAGAATTACACACCAAATGGAATAGAGAGAGAGAGACGTATTTTTTCTCTGCAAATATGCAAAAAAAAGGGTAATAGAAATGTGTAGGGTCTCCTGCTGAGCAGGGGGGTTGGACTAGATGACCTATAAGGTCCCTTCCAACTCTGTTAATCTGTAATCTGTAATCTGCAAAAACCCTTCATGCAGCCTCTTTAGAAAGAGGAGAAATGGACGAAGGGAAGGAGCAAATGCGAAGAACCCCCCAAAAAGCTGCAGAAAGGGAAAAGAATCGATTTTGTCCCACGGAGAAGCGATTCTGTGCTCATCTTCACTCTCTCCCACTCAGGTTGATGAGATGCTCCCCAGGCATTGGCAATTATGAGTAATTTGTATGAATAATAAAGACAGCTTATTTTATTATAGCATTAAAATGACTTTTTTTCCCTTTCAATTATCTGTGCCACAATGCAGCACAGTTCTCATCAGTGAAGCCTTTGATAAAATTGACTTTTGTTTTAAGGAGATTCTTCCCATTTTCCTTTCTTTCCTTAAAACACAGGCCATGCTAAAATAAAGTAAAAATAAAAATGGTTTCCCTTCCTTCCTTCCTTCCTTCCTTCCTTCTTCCTTCCTTCCTTCCTTCCTTCCTATCCTTCTTTTCTTTCTTTCTTTCTTTCTCTCTTTCTCCTTCATTTCTCCTTCATCTTTCTTTCCTTCCTTCCCTTACTTCCTTCCTTCCTTCCTTCCTTCCTTCCTTCCTTCTTCTTCCTTTTCTTTCATTCTTTTCTTTCTTTCTTTCTTTCTTTTCTTCTTTCTTTCTTTCTTTCTTCTTATCTTTCCTTCATTTTCTTTCTCTCATCTTTCCTTTCCTTCCTTCCTTCTCTTCTTCCTTCCTCCTTCCTCTTTCTTTTTCTTTTCTTCCTTCATCTCTTTATCTTCCTCCTTCCTTTCCTCCTTCCTTCCTTCCTTCCATTCCTTCCTTCATTCCTTCCTTCCTTCCTTCCTTCCTTCCTCTCTTTTCTTCCTTCCTTCCTTTCTCTTCTTCTCTTCCTTCTTTCTTTTTTTTTCTTTCTTTCTTTTCTTTTTCCTTCTTTTTTTCTCCTTCATTTTTCTTATCTTCTTTTCTTCTTCCTTCCTTCCTTCCTTCCTTCCTTCTTCCTTCCTTCCTTCCTTCTTTCTTCTTCTTTCATTCTTTCTTCCTTCTTCTTTTCTTTCTTCTTCCTTTTCTTTTCTCTTTCTTTCTTCTTTCTTTCTTCTTCTCTTCTTTTCCTTCATTTCCTTCCTTCATCTCTTTCCTTCCTTCCCTTCCTTCCTTCCTTCTCCCTTCCTTCCTTCCTCTTCTTTTCTTCTCTTCATCTCTTTTCCTTCCTTCCTTCCTTTCCTTCCTTCTTCCTTCCTTCCTTCCTTCCTTCCTTCTTCCTTCCTCTTTCTTCTTCCTTCCTTCCTTCTTTCCTTCCTTCCTTCCTTTCTTTTTTTCTTCTCTTTTTCTTTTCTTTCCTTTTTCTCCTTCATTTCTTCCTTCATTTCCCTTCCTTCCTTCCTTCCTTCCTTCTTCCTTCCTTCCTCTTCCTTCCTTCCTTCCTTCCTCTTTCTTCCTTCCTTCCTTCCTTCCTTCCTTCCTCTTCCTTCCTTCTTCCTTCCTTCCTTCCTTCCTTCTATCCTCTTTCTTTTTCTTCTTTTCTTCTTTTCCTTCCTTCCTTCCTTCCTTCCTTCCTTCCTTCCTTCTTCTCCTTCCTTCCTTCCTTCCTTCCTTCCTCCCTTTTTCTCTTCCTTCCTTCCTTCCTTCTTTTTCTTCTTTTTTTTTCTTTTCTTCTTTTTTCTCCTTCATTCTCTCTCTCTTCTTCCCTTCCTTCCTTCCTTCCTCCCTCCCTCCCTCTTCCTCATCATTAATAATAATAATAACAGTTATTATTGCTGGAAAGAGGTGCAATGATTGGATTTTTAGCAGAACAAAAGGGAAAATAAGTTCATTTGGAGCAGCTTGGACTCAAATGAACCCCGTTTCCCTCATTAGTAAGGCATCTCATACTAGAGTGTTTTTTTTTTTAAAGGAAGGAGCTCAAGGAAAAAGGCCAGGCCGGTGATTTCTCTTACCCTACCCTACAAACAGGTTTCTTCTGTATAATGGGGGTTTATGCAAAGATATCCTGGCCTGAAGGCGGATGAAGCTAGGAAAACTATGTCAGTCAGGAGCTCACCAGCCAGACCCAATTTCAGCTCACATTTAGCTGCAAAAAGCTTGGTGAGAAACTCTCTTAAAGAGTTCAACATTTGCATAAATCCCCTGGAGAAGGGGAGAAGTGTTCAAAAGCCTTGAGGGGTAAGTGCACAGGCTGAACTATATGAATAAACCTGTCAGTTTTGAGAATCATTAGGAAGTGATAGCTTAAGGGTTGATTTAAAATGCGGATGCTGTTGACTCAGGAGTTTCCTG
>JALIGW010000132.1:196283-230279 GCA_023053685.1 Diadophis punctatus similis | reverse complement strand
ATCTTTGGCAGGCACAGTGAATGGAGTCCTTTGGTGCATCTTTAAAGTGGAGGATTGACCTAATAAGCATCCAAGCTCCAGCACAGGAGAAAGAACGAAAAATGGTCCACCTTTTTGGGAAACCTTGGTCAAAATGATCTGTAGTGGACTTCTTCCTGGGTTGTTCTTCTCTGATTTGTGTGTTTGATTTTGCCTCTCCCTTGGGCCTAAGCAAATGGCAAAGAAGAGGCTTAGATATTATTACTGTCAAGGTTCTGACTGACGAACCCAACTCAGCCAGTGCTGACGAAACGATCCAATCTCTTAATGCAAAACTTTATTGAGTACATCATTTTGGCACAGAATGAAAGCAAAACCAGCTCTGGCTAATTCCCGGGCAATTCAATATAATTAAAATATAGAATCCTCCCTCTCCCTCCTATTAGTGCAGGTCACATTATCCCAATTGAGTGCCACAATATTGTTGTGAGAAAATGTCCTGAAAGTCTGGCCACCACCTGCTGACGTGACCTTGGTTCTCATGGATTAACTGCTTGATGTTTAAAATCTGCATTCAATTCCCCCTCTCTTCCCCTCATAGTTCGTTGGCAAGCTGAGAAGCAGTAAAAGTGAAAGTGGCCTGAATATACTTTGACACTTGACAATTACTCTTTTTGGGGGTGGGGGCACAATGGCTCAGCAGTTAAAGATGCTGAGCTCATCAGCTGGAGAGTTGACAGCCGGGGTTCGAGAACTGAGCTCTGTGCAAAGGGTGAGCTCGCGTTCCTTGCTCCAACTCAGTAGTGGGTTCTAAAACCTGTTACTACCAGTTCGCTCGCATGCACAAGCATCCCAGGTGGATGGGTGGAGTGTCCCAGGTGGGTGGGTGGAGCCTTCCGCTGCCGGTGCTACTGGTTCACAGAACCAGGCCGAACTGGGAGCAACCAACCGCTGCGCCAGCTCCTATCCATCTAGCAATTCAAAAGCATTCAAATGCAAGTAGATTAATAGGTACCACTTGGTGGGAAGATAACTGTGTTCCATGGTGTATAGCCACGCTGGCCACATGACCACGGAAAATGTGTCGGACAATGCTGGCTCCCTCAGCCAAGAAATGGAGATGAGCCCCGTACTTAGGGTGCCAGGGAAATCATTACCTTTTAGCTTTAAGCACTATCTTGATTTCCCTTGCAAACACCCCACGTGTGAACTTGAAACATTCTTTCAGGATTCCTCCCATGAAAGCTAATGCTAATCTTCCTTTTTTTTTGTTTTCCGTTTTTACAGCTGGAGAATGACAGCTTGCTTTAAGGATGTCCAATCTGCTTTTTACAGGCTATTTTTTGAAGCGTGGATAACGTGATTATTTACAGGGGTCCCCAAACTTGGCAACTTTAAGACTTGTGGACTTCAACTCCCAGAATTCTCCAGCCAGCTATGCTGGCTGGAGAATTCTGGGAGTTGAAGTCCACAAGTCTTAAAGTTGCCAAGTTTGAAGACCTCCGGATTACACCTTTGGGGGCCTATAAGAAGACCTTCCAAAGTTACTGAGGTCAGGCAGAACAAGATGTTTAACTTCAGTGAGTTAAAGTCTTAAAGCTGCCAAGTTTGAAGACCTCTGATTTAGGATATCATGAATTTCAGAATGTTCGTCGGCTGAGATACAACTCCAGACTTCGTGCAAGCCTGGCAAAGTTGAGGGACAAAATCAGATATTCGATATCGCTCCAACGTGGGATTTGAAATTGTTGCTCGGATCCTGATGGTGTCTTCCCTTCTCGAAAACCCGTCACTGTCATTCCTGCTCCAACAGTTGACAAGCTGCCTGTACCTCAGATCTGCAGGCAGGAAGCCGAGGAGGCCAGGAAATGATGGCTGCAAAAGCAACTTTAACAAATATCAAGCTTTGGATGATCTTCATCGCGCTTTCCTTATTAGAGATTGCTCGGCCTACTTCGGTCTGCCGTGCAAAAGTCTAAATCAAAAGATGAGTCTCGCTGGTAGCTCTAAATGTCAGCGGGAACTTTGTCTGCAAGCTCTCCACCTCTAGGGACCGGCGGGACTTATGAAATTCAATCCCAGCAGAATGCAGAGATGAGCTTCTTTCGAGGGGCTGGGCATGTCTTTGGAGAAGGCATGACATTCTCGCCTCCTTTCTTTCCCATGGTGGTTAGGAAGATGGCTACTTTCTCATTGGGGTAATTATTTTTTTTCCCCCAGCATTGCAGAGAGTCAGTTTATTCTTCCTATGGCCATGCTCTCAGCTGCATTGGGTGGACTTCAAGTTCTCCAGGAGTCCTTGGTGAGGCTATTAGTAACAGACAGACAGACAGACAGACAGACAGACAGACAGACAGACAGACAGACAGACAGACAGACAAACAAACAAACAAACAAACAAACAAACAGATAGATGATAGAAGATAGATAGATAGATGATAGAAGATAGATAGATAGATAGATAGATAGATAGATAGATAGATAGATAGATAGATAGATAGATAGATAGAAGGAAGATAGATAGATAGATAGATAGATAGATAGATAGATAGATAGATAGATAGATAGATAGATAGATAGATAGAAGATAGATAGATATGTATGTATGTATGTATGTATGGATGGATGGATGGATGGATGGATGGATGGATGGATGATAGAGAGACAGGTAGATAGATAATTATAAGTAGATAGATAATTATTGATAGATAGATGATAGATAGTTAATACATAGTTGAAAGATAGATAGATAGATACTGTAGATAATTTAATTTAATTTAATTAATTTAATTTAATTTAATGGATTTCTATGCCGCCCAACTCCCTGGGGACTCTGGGCGGCTCACAACATGTTAGATTCCACTACAAATATAAAATACAATAATTAAAATATATAACAAATATAAAATACAATAATTTAAAAATACAAAAGTTAAAAAGAGTACCTCATATTACAATCATGGGGGGAGACCCATACTTAATCTAGTTGGTCTCACTTTCACCCCGCCTGCCGGAAGAGCCAAGTTTTTATTGCTTTCCGGAAGGCCAGTAGGGTGGGGATGGTCCTGATCTCTGGGGGAAGCTGGTTCCACAGGGAGGGAGCTCCCACAGAGAAGGCCCTCCCCCTCGGCCCAGCCAGCCGACATTGTTTGGTCGACAGGACCTGGAGGAGGCCGACTCTGTGGGCCCTGACCGGTCGTAGGGAGGTATGCGGCAGGATGTGATCCCGAAGGTAACCTGGCCCTGAGCCATGTAGGGCTTTAAAGGTAACGACCAACACCTTAAATTGGATCCAGAGACTAATGGGCAACCAATGCAGCTGGCGGAGGATCGGTGTTACGTGGGTGCATCTAGGTACACTCACCACAGCTGGCGCAGCTGCATTTTGCACCAATTGCAGTCGCCGGACACTCTTCAAGGGTAGCCCCATGTAGAGCGCATTGCAGATAGATAGATAGATAGATAGATAGATAGATAGATAGATAGATAGATAGATAGATAGATAGATAGATAGATAGATAGATAGATAGATAGATAGATAGATAGATAGATAGATACAGTAGATAAAGATAGATAGATAGATAGATTAGATAGATAAGATAGATAGATAGATAAGGATAGTTAATAGATAGATAGATAGATAGATAGATAGATAGATAGATAGATAGATAGATAGATAGATAGGTAGGTAGGTAGGTAGGTAGGTAGGTAGGTAGGTAGGTAGATAGATAGATAGATAGATAGATAGATAGATAGATAGATAGATAGATAGATAGATAGATAGATTACATAGATTACAGTATATGTGACAGACATTAATAGATGATTGATAGGTAGATAGATAGATAGATAGACAAACAAATAGATAATAGATATAATAGATATATAGATATATAGATGATATATAGATGATACATAGATGATATGTGATAGATAGACAGGTAGGTTGATAGGTGATATTGATAGGTAGTTAGATAGACAAATAGATAATAGAGATGATAGATGATAGATAAATAGATAGATGACAGATGACAGATAGATAGATAGATAGATAGATAGATAGATAGATAGATAGATAGATAGATAGATAGATAGATAGATAGATAGATAGATAGATAGATAGATAGATAGATAGATAGATAGATAGATAGATAGATATTAAGCCAACCTGTACAGTATTAGTATCAGGGAACAAAGTCTACATAAAGACTTGGGAGATGAGTCCCCTGGGAGTTGGGCGGCATATAAACCCATTTAAATAAAATAAATAAATAAATAAATGAGGACTGGGTTTTAGAGCACCACATTTTTGGCTGAGTTCTCTTTTCCCTCCTGGATCGGTGATATTTCAGCATAAAGTTGCCATGAATTAAGAGGGACATATTTGTGAAAATTGTAAAGGAGGCAGATGGTTGCGCCGTGGAGAAAATGCTCCGGATGCAAAGAAAGGCGCTTTGAACCACTTTGACAGGGTGCAAAAAAAAAAACCACCACCTTCTATTACAGGACATATTTCATTGCTATGAGAAGAAGCTATCAACCATATCAGATGGGATGTCAACTGACTCCTAGTTCACCAGGAACATGTCCTCTGTCCATGTTTTCCTCCTCTGTGCTAAAAATAGGGCTTTCCAAGTTGTGTTGATTTAATTGCTTGCTGTGTTTCACTTCCTACTTTGCCCTTTTATTAACCGCTGCCTGCAGTGGCAGGAATGGCACTTCACCTGGGTCGGCTTTGTGGAAGCTACTATTATGAATGGGTTCCCCCAAAAAACCTAGTGGTGATAACATTTGCCTGACATGCAGAAGGTCACTGGTTGGAAATTGGATAGAAATGTGGGGGCATTTTTAATATATCCATTACTACATTCCTCATCTCCCTCCCCCCTCCTCCTCTCCTCCTCCTCCTCCTCCTCCTCCTCCTCCTCCTCCTCCTCCTCCTCCTCCTCCTCCTCCTCCTCCTCCTCCTCCTCCTCCTCCTCTTCTTCTTCTTCTTCTTCTTCTTCTTCTTCTTCTTCTTCTTCTTCTTCTTCTTCTTCTTCTTCTTCTTCTTCTTCTTCTTCTTCTTCTTCTTCTTCTTCTCCTTCTCCTTCTCCTTCTCCTCCTCCCTCCTCCCTCCTCCCTGAACCATCAACCAAGCAAAGAGGAAGAGATTGTACAATGTGCCATCAAAACCAAATAATCTTCTCTAATCTGAGTTAATATGAACCAAGCTTAGTGCGTTGCGTGAATGCAACAGCTACATATTTTCGTGAAGCCGCTTAAATGTGTTGTCTGGACACCCACTAGGTTTCTTTTGCAGAACACGCCATCATCTGATTTTACCTAGGGAACAATCCTACTGACTAGCCACCTTTGTAAATTGAAAAAAAAAAGACATCAATGAATTAAAATCTGTAGTTGTTATGCTTGAACATTCTTGGCTGAGAGCCTGAGCATAGAACAAGAATTCGTTCTCTAGTGAATTCTAATGCACAGAAGTGTTGGTTATCTTTCCCAAGGCAGAACTATTTTAATTTAGAAATCATCAACCTAATTGTGCTGGAGAAAGAGATTAGTCTGTTTTCCTATTTTTCATTTGATCTTTCTTATAGTCCAGTTTGGTCTGTTTCGTGTTCAATACTAAAGTCAGGGGTGAAATCCAGCAGATTCTGACAGGTTCTGGAGAACCGGTAGTGGAAATTTTGAGTAGTTTGGAGAACCGGCAAATACCATCTCTGGCTGGCCCCAGAGTGGGGTGGGAATGGAGATTTTGCAGTATCCTTCCCCTGCCACGCCCACCAAGCCACGCCCACCAAGCCACGCCCACAGAACAGGTAGTAAAAAAAATTGGATTTCACCACTGATTTAAAGTATAGTAGTGGTCCCCATGGTTCAGCTCATGGTATAGTTCATACTACAGGTAGTCCTCAACCTACAACCACAATGGAGACCAAAATTTATGTTGTTAAGTGAGAAATTTGTTAAATGGCCTTTGCCCCCATTTTACGACTTTCCTTTGCCACGTTTCTTAACTGATTCACTAACGCTGTTAAATTAGTGACACAGTTGTTAAGTGAATCTGGCTTCCCCATTGTCTTTGCTTGTCGTAAAGATGAAGCAGCTGTCAAGCATCCGAATGTAAATCATGTGACCGTGGGGACGCTGCAACGGTCATAAGTGTGAAAAACGATCATAAGTCACTTTTTTTCCAGTGCCGTTGTAACTTCGCGTATCCCCCCTTCCGAGTATCCCCCCCTCTTCCAGTGGTGGGTTCCTACCAGTGCGGTCCACTCTATAGCACCGGTAGCGGCCTGCTGGTGACGTCACAGTACCGGTGCGGTCGGTTGCCGGTGCCTGGGTGCCACCATTTTTTTTTAATTATTTTTTTTTAAAATTTTCTTCTGCGCATGCCCAGAAGCCGAGCTTCTGGCACTGCGCATGCACTGCCTTCCTACTCCACAGTGAGTCCAAGCAGGGGAGGATGGCTGAGGGAGCGCGTGAGACGCTGAAAGAACGGGGGGCAGGACCTATCTCAGTTCCCCTCCCTTCAGCAGTCCGAGAAGACACGCCCACCCGGTCACATGGCTGGCAAGCTATACCCACAAAATAAGCCACGCCCACAGAGTGGTAGTAAAAAAATTAGGAACCCGCCCCTGCCCTCTTCCTTCTATTAATGTTTTGATGTTTTCTGCAAATCCAGAAACAGGATTAATCATCTTAACCCGGTTAATAACGTTGCACAAATGCTTTCCTTAAGTCTACTGCATTTGCAAAACACACAGAACTTTGCAAACGATCTCCCGGCAGCTGAAAAAAAATGACATTTAGCTTTCCGTTTGTTTTTCAAGGAAGGTTAGGAGAAGGCAGAAGAAGACAAAAGCAAGAAAGAAATCTCCCAGAGCCTGACTATTTTCTACATCTGCTGTCTCTTCGGTGCAGACTTCACCTTCACAATTCCCTCCCACCCCAGAAGGACAAGAAGCAAGAATGGTGGGGGGAGGCCTGGAAGATGTGATCTTCTTGGTGGGGGGGGGATTGATTTGGAAAAGCACTTCAAACTTTTACAAAAGCTGCAGGGCCCTTGGGAAGATGTAGGCAGGCAGTGCTCTAAAGGAGTCTTGGAGCACTTGGGTCCTCCTGAATTCTCAGGGTATTGCAAGCCGCTTATAATTGAATTGCAGCGTAGGAATAATTGCCAGTTGAACGGTGTCGCTAAACGCTAGATGGGATAGAATTTGATCAGATCGAGTAATTATTCCTGTTCTTCACGTTTTTGCCAAGGTGATCCTTCCTTTCTCTTTCTCTTTCCCTTTCTTCCTTGTTTGCTTCCTTCCTTCTTCCTTACGTCCTTCTTTCTCCCTTCCTTCTTTCTCTTTCTCTTCCTTCCTCCCTCCATTCCTCCTCCTCCTCCATCTCCTCCCTCCCTCCCCCCTCATTTATCTTTCTCACTTCCATCTCTTTCTCTTCCTCCCTCCTTCCCTCCTTCCTTCCCGCCCTCCCTCCTTCCCTCCCCCTCTTCCTCCTCCTCCTCCCATTCCTTCCTTCCTGCCTGCCTGCTTGCTTGCTTGCCTGTCTTCCTCCCTTCCTTCTTTCCTCATTTCTTTCTCTCCTTCTTCCCTTCCTCCTCCCTCTTCCTCCCTCCTTCATTTCTTTCTCTCCCTCCTTCCTTCCTGCCTCCCTCACTGCCTTCCTCATCCTCTTCCTCTCCCCCTCCCTCTTTCTTTTCTCTCTCTCTCTCTTTCACTTTCTCTCTCTCTTTCTCTTTCTCTTTGTCTCCTCCCTCCCTCCTTCTCTCCTTCGCTGTCTCCACCTGCTAACATCTCCATTCAGTGCCATAATTATTATGAGGGTTTGCATATAAAAGCCAATCATCTGTGAATTCATTTAGTATTCATTGTGAGACCCTTAATCACGATGGATTAATTCGTTATAAATGCTGATATAATCTGTTATTTCATAATATCACCACTACAATTTAGCAATTAAATAGTCTGCTATTATTTCAAACACTGCCCAGATCTCTCACTTTGTTGCAGCCCTTTTTTTTTTTGCTCTGTCGGGAATTATCTTGCAAGGACAATGGTGTCTTCTTTCTCTACACAAACACACAGAAATACACACACACAAACACACACCCCATCCATTTTGGAAGTAGGAATACAAAGGGTAGACGTAGTCACATTTACTCTTGATAACATCATTCCCCACTTTTGCTCTGGTTATACCTAACCATCAATGAATAGCAATAATTGGAATAATTAATGTCAAAAGTGCTGCTTTGGGAATAATAACAGAACTGATATTTTCTGCAGTACCAGTACCTTTTTTTTACAGCAACACCGAAGGAGAAGCCAACTGTCAGTGATGTGTACTGAGAATTCTGGAACTGTGTTCCCAATTCATTAAGGGAACTATAGATGGGTTTGCAAGAACCTTTGTCCAAACTGTGTCACCCGGTTGCAACTTTTCAATGGGAAGGAAAGGGGAAAATTATTAATCAGGGAGAGATTGCATTAAGAATATTAGTGTTTGTATTTTCTTTTTCTTTTTCCCTTTTTCTCCCTTTTCTTAACGGTTTTTTTCTTTTCTTTTCTTTTTTCTCTTTGATGTCGTGTGTTACTATGTACGTTTTTTTAAAGTTTAAAAACTGAATAAAGATATTTATTAAAAAAATAAATAAATTCTGAGCAGCTAAAAAAAAAAGAATATACAAGTTTTGCATCTCTTCTGAATGCCAATGCAAATAGAATAAAACCAAATGTGTGTCTTTGTGTGTGTGTGTGTGTGTGTGTGTGTGTGTGTGTGTGTGTGTGTTGTCTTAGCACCATTTGCATTTTGGATGGATTGTATGAGCCACCAGGTCAGTGTTATTATTGTTATTATTGTTGTTGTTGTTGTTGATCGTACAGCCAGATGTTCAGACTGAGTTTGGCACTTTTGTCTACCTATCGAGCCCTTTCCAAGGACCTAACAGAGGCAGACCTTGATGTTTGATGGTGTTACAGATATCGTCCCAGGCAGGGGTGGGTTCTAACTTACCTTCCTGCTGGTTTGCTTCCTCCCGCGCATGCGCAGTGCCGAAAAATAAATAAAAAATTCCAAAAAAAAGGAGCCAAAACCAAGATGGCGACACATGCGCAGTGCCAGGAACTCTGCTACAGCGCATGTGCAAAAGAATTTTTTTTTGCAGAAGATGAACCTCAGTGGGAAACAGCATACAAAATAGATATTTCTGGGTGAATCCCAAATCAACCACGATAGAAACATACATTCTGATGTACGAAGTGGGGCTGTTTTTAATTGTGGAAACTGGACTGTGCTTTTTTGTTGGTTGTATGTAAGAGAAAAAGCCTGGAAATTGACAGAGCCCTGTGTGTATTTATTCGTTTACTCTGCAAAAGATGCTGCAAATGATAAGTGTGAATATAACTAAAATTGCAGTCTGAGGCTCTGGGGTAGCTTTGATTTGATTTATTTTAGTTTATTGCAATTTCTTCCTAAAGGGCATGGGAGAGACTTGGATGGGATACAGACAGAGAGGTTTTCTCTCTCAGGAAGGCCCACTTAATTTAATTTTTTTAGCCATCCATTCCTATGTTGTCTCATCAGGAGAATGAGCCCACAGTTCATAAAAACCGCAAATACTGTATCAAGCCACAAACTGAAATAACATCTTCAGCCAATATCAGCCAGCCTCTGCCCTGATCATTGTCCACAATGGCTGCCTCCTGTTAGGTGATCCTAGACAACCTGGGACCCAGGGGCAGGTTCCTAATTTTTTTACTACCACTCTGTGGGCGTGCCTTATTTTGTGGGTGTGGCTTGCCAGCCATGTGACTGGGTGGGCGTGGCTTGCTGACCATGTGACCGGGTGGGCTTGGCTTCTCGGACTGCTGAAGGGAGGGGAACTGAGATCCCCCTCCCCTCAGCAGCTCGAGAAGCCTCAAACGTGCAAAAATGCCTAGGATCATCACCGCGCGTTCGTGGCTTCTCGGACTGCTGAAGGGAGGGGAATGGAGATAGCTCCTGCCGCTTGTTCTTTCAGCATCTCATGCGCTCCCTCCGCCATCCTTCCTGCTTGGACTCACTGTGGGGTAGGAAGGCAGTGCATGTGCAGTGCCGAAAGCTCGACTTCTGGGCATACGCAGAAGAAATTTTTTTTAAAAAAATTAAAAAACTTTTTTTTAAATGGCGGCGCCCAGACACCGGCAACCAACCGCACCGGTACTGTGACATCACCAGCGGGCCGCTACCGGTACTATAGAGTGGACCGCACCAGTAGGAACCCACCACTGCTGGGACCTATTGGATCATCATTTCTGAGACATCAGATTCAGGGGCGGGTTCCTAATTTTTTTACTACCACTCTTTGGGCATGGCTTATTTTGTGGGTGTGGCTTGCCAGCCATGTGACCAGGTGGGTGTGGGCCTCGGGAGCTTGGCAGCGGCTGGAGAAGCGGGGGGGCATTGCCCACCTACAATGCAGCCCCCCACAGTGGGAGCAGAAAGACCAGCGGGCCGCTACCGGTGCTATAGAGTGGACCGCACTGGTAGGAACCCACCACTGATCAGATTGCTTACCAGATTCTCAAGCTCCCCTGTTTGAGTAGGGGGTTGGACAGAAGTCCTCTAAGGTTGCTAACAACCTTGTTATTCTAATGTTCCATGTTAAGAGGCCATCTTAACCTCAGGAAAAGCAGGCTGCCCATTGGGAGAGCTACATCTGAAGAGCTTGTCTCTGGACTCCTCCCACTTAACAATTTGGGGTGGAGGAGCTTCCACAGGGACTCTAGAATAGAATAGAATAGAATAGAATAGAATAGAATAGAATAGAATAGAAGACTAGGGTATGATAGAATAGAATAGAATAGAATAGAATAGAATAGAATAGAATAGAATAGAATAGAATAGAATAGAATAGAATAGAATAGAATAGAAAAGAGTAGGGTAGGGTAGGGTAGGGCAGGGCAGGGCAGGGCAGAGCAGAGCAGAGCAGAGCAGAGCAGAGCAGAACAGAACAGAACAGAACAGAACAGAACAAAACAGAACAGAACAGAACAGAACAGAACAGAACAGAACAGGGTAGGGTAGGGTAGGGTAGGGTAGGGCAGAGCAGAGCAGAGGAGAGCAGAGCAGAACAGAACAGGGTAGGGTAGAGTAGGGTATGGTAGAGCAGAACAGAACAGAACAGAACAGAACAGAACAGAACAGAACAGAACAGAACAGAACAGAATAGAATAGAATAGAATAGAATAGAATAGAATAACAGAGTTGGAAGGGATCTTGGAGGTCTTCTAGTCCAACCCTCTGCTCAGGCAGGAAACCCTGTACCATTTCAGACAAATGATTGTCTAATGAAGGAGAGAAGCAACCTAGGGCGTGCATAAGTGCACCAGCGTGCCTACCATCCCTGTCCTAATGTTCCCTCTTATCAGTACCCATCTTATGTATATAAACAATGTTATATTTACTGTATGTATATTACCAACATGTACTTGACAAAAATAAAATAAATAAATAAATAAATAAATAAATAAATAAATAAATAAATAAATAAATAAATAAATAATAAATAAATAAATAAATAAATAAATAAATAAATAAATAAATAAATAAATAAATAAATAACAGTAAACCAGTGGAACGACTTGCCTCCAGAAGATGTGGGCGCTCCAACACCGAAAGTTTTTAAGAAGAGATTGGACAACCGTTTGTCTGAAATGGCATAGGGTCTCCTGCTTGAGCAGGGGGTTGGACTAGGAGACCTCTAAAGGTCCCTTCCAACTCTGTTGTTCTGTTATTCTGTTAGACATATTGATTACCAAAAGGCAGCTTATTTCTGTGATGGATGGCAAATGTTTGCCTTCTCCCAAAAAAATTGGTTGGTATCTTCTGACTATCTATATTTCTAGCACGTATATCTACAGAAGGATGGATTTTTAGACAACCAAGCTTCTTTATAATATGTAACATTTCAGCCTAAAATAGAAAATGTAGAGACCTGCCCCAGAACTAAAATGGTTATTAGAATATAGGAAACACATATCTGAGATAATGTGGAAGAACTATCTCTGGAGCCAAAGACTCTACTTTCTGTTATTACTATGTCTTTGTTTTTCATTTAAAAAAAAACAGAGTAACTTTCTTTAGAATTATGATTTGCACACTTAAAATAATTTGGAAGCTTTAAAAGGAGATTTAAAATTCCTTTTCTTTCTTGCAGGTGACATTGCTGACATAACAATCAGGATTGCCCTTGCTTTAAAAATGATTTAGAGAAAGTGCTTCAGAGTGTTCTTTCATTAATGTTAAACTGAGTCTTTAAAAATGGCACTCCAACCCCCCCACCCTGCCCCCAAAGGCTGGCGCAGAAGCCTAGTGGGGGGAAAGATTTATCCGTTAATGAAACAGCAGAGACAGGCTGTGTTTGTGGACGTTCTGAAATTCTTTTGCTGAATAATTTTAAGAACGGGTCCATCTGTAGCAACTACCTTTTTAGCAGAATGGTGAGATACCTGTGTATAAGTAGTGCATCCAATCCAGTTTCAATCCGGGAGAAAGGTGCTGGAAATAACATGGAGGCTGATCAGAAAGAAGGACTCTGTTTTGATGAGCAGAACTACCAACAGCATGTAGTTCTGGGACAGCTGACAAATTAGCTGAATGAGTGGATGGATCTTTATAGGCAGGGGTGGGATTCACATGATTTCCCTACCGGTTCACCCAGCACCGAAAATGTGAGCACGCGCGTATGCACGCTCGCTTTGGTCGTGCATGCACCTTCTGTGCATGCGTGCCGCCTTCTGTGCATGCACTTTGCTCGCGTGCGTGGCTTGCATGCATGCATGTGGCTTGAAAATGTGGCTAAATAGGATGGCATAGCACCGGGGCGGGTGGGCGGGCGCTATGCCATCCTATGAATCCTATGAATCGCAATGATTCATAGCCTATGCCGCTATGAATCATTGCGGTTTTTAAATTAGCAACACGGTTGTTGTGCACATGATCCCAGGACACTGTGGCCGTCATAAATATGAGTCAGTTGTCAAGCATATGAACGTAAATCACGTGACCACGGGGATGCTGCAACAGTCGTAAGTGTGAAAAATGGTCATAAGTCACTTTTTTTAGCGCCGTTGTACCTACGAACGGTCACTAAATGAACTGTTGTAAGTCAAGGACTACCTGTATATGTTTTGTCATTTCTGACTGTCAAAAGCTTGCTAAATTAAGTTTCTCCAGTCGGACTGCTTTCCACAGGAAGTCCGGCGAAATGAGTATTTTTTACGGAGACAAATGGATCTTTGACAAGATCATGGGAACATGAATAACTCCTCATGTACATAAAACTACAGAACATAATTCATCACCAACAATTCCTTCCTGATGAATCAGGAAATGCCTTCATTGGGCTTTGCTAAATCCTTTGCCAGGATGAAAAACTGCAGCAAGAAGAAAATTGTCTCAAAATTGGAATTTTATCCAGCATGCCAATTCTGCTAAAGGCAGAAATAAATTCTGCAAAAACCCACAGAAACTTTCCTCATCCTGAGTGTTTTCAGCTCTGTGGGTTTCCATTCCCAGAATCCTCCATAACGGTTGCTAAGAATTTTGGGATTTGAGGTTTGCAATGTGAGAAAGGTTGCTTTAGGTGAGAGGTCACCAAACTTGCAACTTGAAGGCTTGTGGACTTCAACTCCCAGAATTCCTCAGCCAGCTGCTGAGGAATTCTGGGAGTTGACGTCCACAAGCCTTCAAATTACCAAGTTTGCTTTAAACCATGATAACCAGCCACCAAAGATTCTGGAGACCACATTGCCAGAAATAACCTTCCATTAAATTGGGTCCCTTGCATAAGCTCCTATTCCACGTCCAAAGCAAAAATAATTGAAAAGCTGAGTGGGTCATCACCTGAATTTATTCATACTGTGAGGCACTATAAATATTTGCATTTCAAGGTTTTATATGTCTGCATTTTTACAAAGAGTGACGGGAAGAGGAAGTTCTCCAGATCTCCCAAGTTTTCAGCTAAGGCTGAAAATATTTTGGGAGATTTGCCATTTTCTGGACAACATTTTCAGAACTGGTTTACCATTGCCTCCTTCCTAGGGCTGAGAGAGAGTGACTGGCCCAAGGTCACCCAGATGGCTTTGTGCCTAAGGTGGGACTAGAACTTACGAACTCTTGCTTTCTAGCCTGGTGCCTTTAACCACTATGGTTTGGCTCTGGACATAGGGGGATAGTTTGTTTTTTTGCAAATGTTTTGCCTGGCATTCCAGAGGCTTCCCCAGTGCAATGCTTTAGAAGTGGGAATGAGCCATTGCCATCGAGGACACATTGCTGGAACACCGGATAAAACATCTTCAAAAGAACGATCTCGGTTAGATACTGATCTCCCTATGCCTGTAGAATCCAAACTAACAATATAGGTCAGGGGTGTCAAACTCGATTTCATTGAGGGCCGCATCAGGGTTGTGTTTGACCTCAGGGGAGGGGCAGGGGGGGCATGGCCAGGGGGCATGGCCAGCTCAATGTGACTCGGCTCGGGGCACCAGTGGTGGCCAAGTGCTAAGGCAGGACTTCCCTCAGACCCTCGCTCATTCACATTATAATCTCCTTCCTTCCCTTCCCTTCCCTTCCCTTCCCTTCCCTTCCCTCCCTCCCTCCTTCCCTTCCATTTCTTCTTTTTCCTTTCCTCTTCATTCTCCTTTCTTCTTCCTTCCCCTCTTTTCTTCTTTTTCCTTCCTTGCTCTCTTCCCATCTTTCCTCCTTTTTCTTTTTCTTTGTCTTTCCTCTTTCTCTTTCTCCTTTCCTGTCCCTTCTTGCATGCTCAAATGCAAAAGGGAAAACATTTCTACTTTGGGCCAGCGAAAATGGAGCCAGGGGGGGCATGTGCAGCCCCCCCGGGCCCAATTTTTGGTTGCGATGGCCTCCTGCAGCCCTCTGCCTGCGAAAACGGAGCTCCGTTTTCGCTGGCAGAAGGCTGCAGGAGGCCATCGCAGCCAAAAACGGGGCCCGGGAGGGTTGTCCCTCCCGAGTTCCATTTTTGGTGGCAGAGGCACAGGAGGCTGGTCCTTTGCTGTTTCCAGGGCAGCCCGCGGGCCAGATCTAAGCATCCCGCGGGCAGGATCTGGTCTGCGGGCCTTGAGTTTGACACCTCTGGTATAGACAATGAACCTGACAGGCCCCAAATCCAAGAATGACCCATGCTGATTTTTTATTGTTTCATGCCAATCGACAAAACTTTGCCAGACTGAAGGTGTACTATCTGCATCTAGAATGCAGTGTTGCAGGCTAACTCTGCCCTCTGCCAGGAGTTCGGTTCTGACTGGCTCAAGGTTGACTCAGCCTTCCATCCTTCTGAGGTCGGTAAAATGACCCAGATTGTTTTTTTTTTCAATTTTTTAAAATTTTCTCCATTACTTCATATACAATTCAATACACATATACCTTAAGATATTACAATTACATATTTGTTCAATATAATCAATCATTCAAAAATCAGTATCTTATTCAACACTCGCCTCATCAGTCATCAGTCTGTTCTACTTTATTCCATTACACTCCCCACTCTCTATCTCCAACTTCTCCTCCTACTTTCTAACTCCTTCCCTCCTCCTCTACCCTCTCTACACCTTCTCTTCCTCCCCTTCTACTTCCTCTTTCACTTTCTTTACCTTTCCAGATTGTTGAGGGAAATACCCTGACATTTGTAAACTACTCGGAGAGTGCTGTAAAGCACTGCGGAGTGGTATATAAGTCTAATACTACAGCTTCAACCACAACAACGCACGAGCACACAACTTGATTGCAGAAAATTTGACTTCAGCAACAGAGTGGTCAATGGCTGGAATCGCAGTGGTGAAATCCAATTTTTTTTACTACTGGTTCTGTGGGCGTGGCTTGGTGGGTGTGGCTTGGTGGGCGTGGCAGGGGAAGGATACTGCAAAATCCCCATTCCCACTCCACTCTGGGGCCAGCCAGAGGTGGTATTTGCTGGTTCTTCGAACTACTCAAAATTTCCACTACCAGTTCTCCAGAACCTGTCAGAACCTGCTGGATTTCACCCCTGGCTCAGTTGCCTCTTACTCCTCTGGAAGGCAGCCGCTCCTTCCTGGGAATCCATCTTTTCTCTAGATTCCATCATAGAACGTCGGCTACCATTATCCCAAGAATTCATTACATTCTAAAATTGTCATTTGTTGGAATCTTTTCCAATTCTTGCAGTATATGTGAAAAATTATGCAGCAATTTAAATTAGCTGTCAATTTTAGCTGCATTATTCTGTCCTGCTCCTCTTCCCACTGGGTTCCACTACTTGCTAGGTAGCAATTGACAGCTTTTATGGAAACAAACAATCCAAAATATATCAGAATGCATGCTGGGACCCCCACTCTTTCTTTCTCTCTCCCTCCCTCTCTCCCTCTCTCTCTCTCTCTCTCTCCCTGTAACTACAAATCATTAGTGGGCTCAATTTTGTTGTTCTTCCCGTGGTTGTTTGGGAGATTTGCTGGTGCTATGAAATTTAAATTTCTGATTAATTGCTGCAAGCCCACTAATGAGAAAACTGTCATTCCTTAATATGCTTTGGTTTTCATTTTTCTAGAGATGGTAAGAGGTGTATTGGGTCAGAGAGATTTCAGTATTACCATTTCAAAAGGAAGGAAGTACTAAAGGAAGGGAGGAAGAGGGAGGGAAGGAAGAGAGGGAGGAGGAGGGGAGGAGGGGGAGGAAGAGGAGGAAGAGGAGGAGGAGAGGAGGAAAAGGAGGAGAGGAGGAGGAGTGAAGGAGAGGAGGAGAAGAAAAGGAGAAGAGAAGGAGGAAGAGGAGGAGGAGGAAGAGGAGGAGAGAAGGAGGAGGAGGAGGAGGAGGAAGAGGAGGAGAGAAGGAGGAGGAGGAGATAAGGAAATGGAGGAGAGGAGGAGGATAAGGAGAGGGGGGAGGAGGAGGAGAAGGAGGAGTGAAGGAGAAGGAGAAGAAGAGGAGGGAGGAGGGAGGAGGAAGAGGAGAGGAGGAGTAGGAGTGAAGAAGGAGAGGAGGAGGAGGAGGGAGAAGGAGAAGGAAAGGTGGGAAGGAAAGGCAGGGAGGGAGGGAGGAAGTGAAAGAGAGGGAGGGAGGAAGGATAGAACAAAGGAACGGAGGGAAGGAGGAAGGAAGGAAGGAAGGAAGAAAAAAAGAAAGAAAGAAGAAAGAAAGAAAGAAAGAAAGAAAGAAAGAAAGAAAGAAAGAAAGAAAGAAAGAAAGAAAGAAAGAGAGAGGGACACACAGAGAGAGACAGAGACGGAGGGAGGGAGAGAGAGAGAAAGAGAGGGAGGAAGAGAGAGAGAAAGAGAGGGAGGGAGGGAGGGAGAAAGAGGGAGGGGGAGGGAGGGAGAGACAGACAGACAGACAGACAGTTCATGCAAGGCTACATTAGGGAGGACAAAAGTCACTCAGGCAAGAGTAGCTCTTGCCTTCTCTTCTCTAAGGTAAATAGATAGCATTTGGTTAGATTATATGTTGCCCGGAAAAAGTTAATCACAAATAAAGGAACGCTGCGATAATCAATAAAAAAATAAATCTTGAACAGCTGGGGAAACTATGTTCCTAATAAGTGGAACGTTGCACAATGATATTTTCTTCATTTCTGCTGCCAGTGCCTGGTCATTAAACAATATTCTTTAAAGAATTGCAACTGCCAACGAAAACTGCAAAATCTTGGGCAGGAAATAATAATTAAAAAAACAACCAAAAAACTGAGAGTAAAAGTACTTTGATCAATTTTTCCAGTTGAAGATCATGACACAAGGAGAGAAAACAGAATCCTGGGAAGTCTAGAATGACAGACCTGGACATTGGGCGCTATCTAACAAAATGAAATTCAATGGTGAAAAAAGTAAGGCATTGCTCCATATGCTAGTAATAGCCAGAATTTGCTTTCACTGAATGCATGTGAAGAAACATCAACGCAGAGACATGGAATACAGCTTCATTAAGGCATTTTTTCCTTTGATCTTACGGCTTGCGACTGAAATATGCAGAAGAAAATATTAACCATTTGATGTCGGCACCTTTGTGGTTATGAATTAAACTCGGCTTACCGTATACAGCACTGCATTCTAACCAGTGGCTCAGTGGTTAGAAGGCAGTATTGCAGCCGAACTCTGCTCACTGCCTGTAGTTCGATCCTGACCAGCTCAAGGTTGACTCTGCCTTCCATCCTTCCGAGGTCAGTAAAATGAGGACCCAAATCATTGGAGGCAATAGGCTGACTCTGTAAACCACCCAGAGAGTGCTGTAAAGCACTCTGAGGCAGTATATATAGGTAGTCCTTGACTTACATCAGTTCATTTAGTGACCATTCAAAGTTACAATTGCACTGAAAAAAGTGACATGACCATTTTTCATACTTACGACCCAGTGGTGAAATGCTGCCGGTTTGGGCGGGCCAGAGCCGATGGAGCTGGCGGCAGTCGCGGCGCGGGGCTTCTCCCGCCCGCTTCCCCTGCCCGGCTGGACGCCACCATTTGGGCTATTTTGCCCTCTGCGCATGCGCAAAGCATTCTGCGCATGCACAGAGCGTAGAAGGACTCAAATGACAGCATCCAGGTGGGTGGGGGAAGTGGGCGGTAGAAGCCCCGCGCCGCGACCACCGCCAGCTCCATCAGCTCTGCAACGACTGACTGGCCCTTCCGAACCGGCAGCATTTCACCCCTGTTACGACCGTTGCAGCTTATCCATGGTCACTTGATCAAAGTTATTTCCTATCTTCAGAGTAAAGGTAAAGGTAAAGCTTCCCCTTGTACATATGTGCTAGTCATTCCTGACTCTAGGGGGCGGTGCTCATCTCTGTTTCAAAGCCAAAGAGCCAGCGCTGTCCGAAGACGTCTCCGTGGTCATGTGGCCGGCATGACTAAACACCGAAGGCGCATGGAATGCTGTTACCTTCCCACTAAAGGTGGTCCCTATTTTTCTACTTGCATTTTTTACATGCTTTTGAACTGCTAGGTTGGCAGAAGCTGGGACAAGTAACAGGAGCTCACTCCGTTACGCGGTGCTAGGGACTTGAACCGCCAAACTGCCGACCTTTCTGATCGACAAGCTCAGCGTCTTAGCCACTGAGCCACCACGTCCCTTCAGAGTACCTTGCAACATATTTTAAAATGACATGGATGTTAAACTCCCTTGACTTACTAGTCATATTTATGTCAAATTCTCCTGGAATATGAGTATCATTAATCACGAGTCAGCTTTTTCCTTGGACTTCATATCTGGTCTAGCTTTGTTTCAGAAGCCACCTTCTCCCTAGTTATTAATTGCTTCCTTCTGCAACTTAAAATTCAGGGTGTCTTGATGGAGCATAATTACTTTCACTGGCTGCCTCTCATAGCAAAAGAAAAAAAAATTGGCTGGCTTCAAAAGAAAGATATACAATAATTAAAATCTCTCGCTTGTCCCTTGATGTGGCTGTCTGCGTTTGACATTAGCTACTAACAAGTACTTTCCCTACAATTGTGCTGAGTTGCCAAAACCTCAGATCTCTTACATGGATATTGGGTTTTTTTTTGTACTTTACTGGAAGTGTGGCCTGTGTCAACTCTGAAGCGAACCTGGCTGGAGCCACGAATTCTGAAAGAGGAAAGTAGATAGACTGGCTAACAGTCAAAACAAAAAGTTTTCTTGTGGGAACCAAGGTCATCCTAACAGGTGGCAGTTGGAGGAAGAGAGGAGTGACCAAGCAGCCTGCCAGCTACTTACATTGGACAATGTGACCGGTGACATCTCGGGAGGTAACCATTTGTTCTTTTAATTAGGCAAAACCCAGCGGGAATGTTTAGAGTTGGTTTTCACTGGCTGTGCCGATATGATGTATCCAATAAGCATGTTCTTTGAGGAATCTACCTGCCTCGGAGTTCTGCTTTTGGCAGATGCGTTACTCAAAACACTGACAACCTACCTGTGTGTTAGTGATCCCTAAAGATACGTGGAATATGTCAACCTCAAAATGAGTCACAGTGTGCGTTCTCAGGCTGACCTCACAGGAGAATTTCAACAGGTCTGTTGTAAAGTCAGTATTAAAAAAAGGCACTCAAAACATCTTGAGTTTTGTTGAGATGCAATGCTTCAAGGACAAAAATCTTTAGAGCATGAGGTACTTAGCACAAGCCAACTCTGTGCATTATCTTTTCAATTGTTCTTCTCCTAAAGTTTGCTCCTGATGCTACAAAACACAAGTACGAAGGAGGCGATGTATTGTATTGATTAACTGCCACTTTATGCATAGAAAGGAAAGTAGCATCATGGATGAAGCTACGCAACTAGATCTTGCAGAGAAAGCTGTGATGTTCTTCTGTTTGATTAAATAGGCAAACCGTGTTCGTTCTGCCCATTTCCTCTTTCTTCCTGATTCCATTTCTCCCCATCTTGTAACCTATTAGGCTGCAAGCAGATGGATTGTGTCACATTTTGTCACGTAGTGAATATTGTCAGTTGTATGTCTATGCAGGGTGGTGCACCCCTATCTAATATTATGGTATATTCCAATACAAGTAGAACACGTGATATGATGTGTACGCATGTCTACATTCCTAATCCACCATTAATTCTTCTTCTGCCTTGGCTTTTGACCTGAACGATCGTGTTTCTTAGCAAAGATGTAATTATTCAGGATTTATTGTTTTTGTACTGAAATAAATATTTTCTTCCCACAGAATAAAGAGGCAATAGAGCTTGGAGTATCTGGTAGACAGGAAAAAGACTGAGGCAGCCCATCCCTAGCAGTTCACAGAGTATATCTTTAGTTACGCTGCGGTGGCGCAGTGGTTAAACTGCAGCACTGCAACCTACTTCAGCTGACTGCTAGTTCAGCAGTTCAGCTGTTCAAATCTCACCGGCTCAAGGTTGACTCAGCCTTCCATCCTTCTGAGGTCGGTAAAATGAGGACCCAGATAGTTGGGGGCAATATGCTGACTCTGTAAACCTCTTAGAGAGGGCTGTAAAAGTACTGCGAAGCGGTATATAAGTCTAAGTGCTATTGCTATTGCTACGCAGGTAGTTGCTTTAGCCTGGCAAGATTCTGTCTGTAGGCAAACAACAATAAAGAAACTACCAGGAAAGAATTCTTCTGCACCTGGATGTCTACAGGTCATTAGCAATAGCAATAGCACTTAGACTTATATACATAGAAGAACCAATAATAAATAAATAAATAAATAAATAAATAAATAAATAAATAAATACCGCTTCATTATGCTTCACACCAGTTTCTGGGTGGTTTACAATGCACCAGGATTATAAAATATAATCCCAGGCAGCCTACATTACATTCCCCTTACTCCAATTTAAGTTAATGCCCAAGAATGCAATCATTTTGATGGCGCCAGCTGTTTCTTCTATTGCCCAAAAGGCATTCCAAATACTTTGCTTCCATACAAATGTTTGGCATCTGCTGAGACGTGCAAAACGAACTCGAGAAAAGAGACAATGATCGATCTACAGAATGACATCATTTGTTTTCTTACTGTAGGGATACCCTACACCAGAGATCTCCAAACCTGGCAACTTTAAGACTTGTGGACTTCAACTCCCAGAATTCCTCAGCCAACCATGTTGGCTGGAGAATTCTGGGAGTTGAAGTCCACAAGTCTCAAAGTCGCCAAGGTTAGACACCCCTTCTCTAAATCCATGAAAAGAACTTACAGGAATCTGGAAGGTAGCTGGCCGGCATGCACATGCCTGTTTTTTTTACCATTTTTGGCCATTTTCCAAGCCGTTTTCAGGCTGTTTTCGGGGCCATTTTCCAGGCCATTTTCCAGCCAAAAACGCCCCCAAATGGCAGAAAAACGGCCCAAAAACGGCCTGCAAAATGGCCCAGAAAATGGCCCAGAAATAGCCCGAAAAATGGCCTGGGTTTTGGCCATTTGTGGTGCCCGCAAAGACCAGCTGGCACACTGGAAACCAGAAGACCAGCTGGTGAGGGTGCGGGTACCCCAGGGATGGATTCCTCTTACCTGCCTACCGGTGCGCTGTGCACGCATCATAACTTTTCACACACGCGCATGCTCGCTACGTGCGCACGTCTCCTCATGCGATTTTGCTTCCACGCATGTGCAGGAAGCAAAAGATCACCAAAATTTCATGAGGGGACATGCACACATGCAATTCTGGCTATTTTTTTGCTTCCGCGCATGTGCGGAAGCAAAAAGTAGCCAAAATTGCACGCCTGCGCGAGCCTCGCTACATACGCACGTCTCCTCATGCGATTTTGCTTCCACACATGTGCAGGAAGCAAAAGATCACCAAAATTTCATGAGGGGACGTGCGCACATGCAATTCTGGCTATTTTTTGCTTCCGCGCATGTGCGGAAGCAAAAAATAGCCAAGATTGCACGCGTGCGCGAGCCTCGCCTCATGAGATTTTGCTTCCGCGCATGCGCAGGAAGCAAAAGAAGGCCAAAAATTCAGTGTAAGAGGAAGTAGATGGGGTGGAAGAGAAGGAGTAGAGAGAGTAGAGGAGGAGTGAAGGAGTAAGAAAGTAGGAGGAGATGATGGAGATAGAGAGAGGGGAGTGCAATGGGAAACAAAAAAAGCAGAACAGACTGATGATCGATGATGTAAGCATTTATATAAGATATTGACTTTTGAATGATGGATTATAAATGTAAAATTGTATATTTTATTGTAACATTTTAAGGTATATGTCTATTGAATTGTAAAAGTGGTGGAGGAAAAAATGAAAAAAATGAAAAAAAAGGCCAAAAATAAAAAAAAAAGGTGGCGCCGCGCGACAGACCGGTGAAGACGGTACCGGAGCCATCACGTGCAAATTGCGCAATCGGCAGGCCGCTACCAGAATGACAGAGTGGACCGCACCGGTAGGAAGCCACCCCTGGGGTACCCACAGAAAGGGCTCTGTGTGCCACCTCTAGCAAGCGTACCATAAGTTTGCCAACTTGGTTTTAGGGCATATTGCTTCCATAGTGTAAGTGTTTAGCCCAACAAATTGATGCCTTAGAATAGCTATGAACTTTGGAAGTAATGTTGTTGAGGAAACATTTCTGATTAATGGTTGGAAATCGGAATACAATTTATTTAAGTGAGAAGCGAGGTCCGGAAACGCAGTTCTAATTAAAATGTATATACTACAGTGAGTAAGAGAGAAAGATTATTCTCAGAACAATGAATAATGCTGCCAACAAGCTTACTTTGGAACAGAGGAATGTGGTGTGCTGGTGTGTATCTAAGTGTGTTGAAAGAATAGCAAAGCGGAAATACATACGTTTAAAAGAAAACATTTTGGCTTGTGCCGAATTCAGTCATTTTGCCATATGGAGGACTGCGCTCAACGATGTGATACTTGGGAACCTTTTAAAGTGGAATATTAGAAAGTGTGATATTTGCAGGGTGAAGAAAAGAATAAAGGAAAGAGTAAAATTAAATATTGTCAGGGGCAAAGAATCAGGATGATATGTTGCAGCATAGAAGATCAATGCAAGCTTAAAACAAGAATCTGAACAATTAAAGTTCAATGCTAAATTGGCACCAGATAAGGGTCAACAGAATTCAGAAGGGGTTGAATTTGGAGTGCTTGTGGAAACACATAGACTCTAAGCCGATGACATGCTTGACTCTGCTGCCCCAGCTCTGCCTGCACTTCTACAAATATGTAGATGTGGTTGAAATCCATAATAGCTCATAATCTGGATGCTCTTCTTATAGATTATATAATTTCCAAGATGACGTTCCTGCTTGAAGGTTCATTAAAACATGAAGAGGAATTCATTTATTTGTATCCTGCCTTTATTGTTTTTACAAATATTTCAAAGCGGCGAACATATCCGACACACCTTCCTCCCCCTATTTTCCCCACAACAAAAACCCTATGAGGTGGGTTGCATTGAAAAAGAGCGATCGGCCCTAAGTCACCCAGCTGGTTTTCAGGCCTAAGGCAGGACTAGAACTCAGAGTCTCCTGGTGATTGGCCCAAAGTCACCCAGCTGGCTTTCATGGCTAAGGCGGGACTAGCACTCAGAGTCTCATGGTGATTGGCCCAAAGTCACTTAGCTGGCTTTCATGGCTAAGGCGGGACTAGAACTCAGAGTCTCCTGGTGATTGGCCCAAAGTCACCCAGCCGGCTTTCATGGCTAAGGCGGGACTAGAACTCAGAGTCTCATGGTGATTGGCCCAAAGTCACCCAGCCGGCTTTCATGGCTAAGGCGGGACTAGAACTCAGAGTCTCATGGTGATTGGCCCAAAGTCACCCAGCCGGCTTTCATGGCTAAGGCAGGACTAGAACTCAGAGTCTCCTGGTGATTGGCCCAAAGTCACCCAGCTGGCTTTCATGGCTAAGGCAGGACTAGAACTCAGAGTCTCCTGGTGATTGGCCCAAAGTCACCCAGCCGGCTTTCATGGCTAAGGCGGGACTAGAACTCAGAGTCTCATGGTGATTGGCCCAAAGTCACCCAGCTGGCTTTTGTGGCTAAGGCGGGACTTGAACTCAGAGTCTCCCATTTTCTAGCCTGGTGTTTTAACCACTGGACCAAACTGGAATCAGCCAGAGAAGTTTCAGAAAACCAGTCTGAAGCCAGTTACACCATTAACATCCTCTGACAGCTCTTAAGGAAAAAGTCTGTTCAAACACTCCACCAAAAGAAAATTCAGAATTTTATTTTTTCAGGGCAAAAAAATTTGGGAGAATCAGAAGAAAACTTCAAGACCAGCAATGAATATTATTGGTTTGCCTCCAGGCTCAAGGTTGACTCAGCCTTCCATCCTTCCGAGGTGAGTAAAATGAGGACTCAGATTGTTGGGGGCAATAGGCTGACTCTGTAAACTGCTTAGAGAGGGCTGGAAAGCCCTGTGAAGCGTTATATAAGTCTAAGTCAGGGGTGGCCAAACTATGGTCCTTTGAGGATCTGTGGACTTCAACTCCCAGAATTCCTGAGCTAGCCATGCATGCATGGCTAGCTCAGGAATTTTGGGAGTTGAAGTCCACAGGTCCTCAAAGAACCATAGTTTGGCCACCCCTGGTCTAAGTGCTATTGCTATCTATCTATCATCTATCTGTGGTGGTGCAGTGGTTAGAATGCAGTATTGCAGGCTGACTCTGCCCACTGCCAGGAGTTCGATTCTGACTGACTCAAGGTTGACTCAGCCTTCCATCCTTCCGAGGTGGGTAAAATGAGGACTCAGATTGTTGGGGGCAATAGGCTGACTCTGTAAACCGCTTAGAGAGGGCTGTAAAGTCCTGTGAAATGGCTATTACTATTGCAAACTGCTAATCCTTAAGATTTTCATAAACCACTTACTATAAATGAACTAAAAAAAATTGTAGAAGCCCCTCCATCTAGCTTTTCTGTGGAAAATTTTACCGTTAAATATGAATGGTTGATTTAAATCAACAGTTTACTATCGCTTAAAGTACAGAAAAATATGCATAATGGGTACTTCTAAATGAACAAGGTAGAAGCCGTTAGTTAAATTGACTTCAGATCATTTAGTTTAAGCAATGGATGGTTTATTGCATCCTTTGGGATCAATTGCAGGAACATTTTTGGTCTTAATAATGAAACTCATTAGTCATTATTAAATGTCGTGCTTTAAACATACACACATACACACACACACACCAACACAAATCTAACTTGTGAAACAGCGGAGCTTCAGCTATCATAGCTCGAAAAAGACATCATGTCATTTAAACCTAAAAATGTTCTGCTCTTTATAATTGCTGTCGATTGAGAAACTGCTCCTGGAATACAGATTCGATTATAAAAAGGGGGAAAAAAATCAAACCTATCTTTCTAGGCCTGAAAAATCTTTGAAGAAAGAGGGAGAGAAATTGAGTTCAATATGATGAACACCAGAATGTTAGATTTTGTTTCATTTTTCTTTTGTTTATTTTTTCCCCCTTAAGTTTTAGTTTTTTTTAAAAAAAAATTCATTTCATTCTTCATGAGACTCAGGCCTGCTTGGAATCAGAAAAATGGATCGCTTTTGAGATGAACAGACATTATGGAAGTAAATATTCCTTTCTAGGCTCTGTGGGTCCAACCACACCTAGAATATGGCATCAAATTCCGATCGACACACTTTAAGCTGGACATTGATAAAATGCAGCAGGTGTCGAACATAAGTGTTGTGGTCCGCCAGCGGCCTGCAGTTTTAAAACTGTTGTAAGGAATATCCTTCTGGGTTCAGTTCCAAGTGGGGAAAAAGACACTGGATTCATGGAAGTTGCTTGGAAAGAAGGTTTAATATGGTGGCACATGGCATGAGCCCCTTACAGAAAATGTAGATTACATGCTTCCAGGTGTGGGTGAAGAGAAAAGAAGGGAAGGGAAGATGCTAAGTCCCTTGGTTTTATAACCTCTGTTGGGTCCCACCTCTGAGTTTCCTGTTCCTGTGTATATAATGCACTGATTGGTGGTCAGGCTCCCAGGAGGCCATGCAGTGGCAACTCTATAGGCTTTTGTCTATCCCAGGCTTGGCTGAATAAAAGGGCCTTGGGCAAATCCTATTATGGTTAGAAGACTGCTTCAGGCTAGGTGGGAGGAATGTGGCAAGGGTGGGGGCAGGGAGCTGCAGGAAGCTGCTTTGTATTTAAACATTTCTCCTTTCCTCATTCAGGGAAACATATTCTTTCCTTTTTCAATATTTCCCAGGATATTTCATTTTTTCTAGGAGGGGGTGGGTACTAACATCCTACAAAACAAAGAGGATAAAAGAAAAATCCACAAAAGTTCTGCAGAACTGTGAGGAGAAGAACGAAAAGGGAGGTGGGGGTGGGGAATTGCTTTGACAAGGAAGGAAATTGCAAGTTGTCACAATGTGAATATTGCCAGTTGAGCACCTCTGCAATATTTCTAGGTTTATTGTATTTTCTAATCAAGCAGACAAGTGATATGTTTTACTGTGCATGTGTACATTCCAGAAGTCTCCTCCTTTCCTTCTTCTCCTCTGAGCCTCGCCCGAGGCAGACGTGAATTCTTAGCTGAGACAATGTAGCTTAATAACGTTTATATTCTTTTGTTACTTTTGTACTGAAATAAATATTTTGTTAATTAGAATTGAATCTCGGTTTTATTTTCTAAGTAAGGATGACTTCAAGGAAGCAAGATCCTATATCGCCTCGATTCTTATTCCGTCACAAGTCTCAGCAAAGCTCCTCTTGCCAATGTTTGACATGTTCAGCAGAAGATAACTTTAGAAAGAGACATGATACTTTTCTTTTTGTAGTACCTAGAGAAGAAACGGACTTTTCTGCTGCTCCAGAAAAAAATAATAATTGGAAGCAAAAAGGAGGCAGAATGTTACAAGAACATTCTGAAGAATGAGAGCTACATCGTGGTAAAATGAAAGACTCTTTTTCACTAGGAAGATTCAAAAAGATCCTTTCGTTATCCTCACTGCTCAAAAGAATCGATACTAAAGAACCATCAGAGGCATCTGAGCAAAGGTGGGTTCCTCCCTGTCACGATGTGAATATTGTCAGTTGTGAGTCTATGCCGGGTGATGCACCCCTATTCTAATATTATGGTACTTCCCAATATAAGCAGAACACATGATATGATATTCTGCGCATGTCTACATTCCTAATCCACCATTAATCAATTCTTCTGATGTGCCTTCCGAACTGGAAGGTTGTGTTACTTAGCATTATTATTAGATTATTCAGGATTTATTGTTTTTGTACTCAAATAAATATTTTCTATTAGACATTTAATCTCGGTTTTATTTCTAAGTGTTTGAATTCCAAGTAAAAGATCCAAATATCGCCTCTATGGGGAATTCTTTCCTTAGCATGGTAGCAATCGGACGGCTCGAACCTTATCTCAAGTTAACACTCCCGGTTTGGACTGGTTCGCCCAAACAGGTAGCAACCCGCTGGTGATGTCACGGAACCGGTTCTGTCAGTGCCAGTCCGTGGGCGCCGCCATCTTTTTTTTTTGAAATTTTTTCCGGGTTTCCAGCACTGCGCATGCATAGCCATCTTGTTTTCGGCTTTTATTTTGGAATTTTTATTTTTATTTTTGGGCACTGTGCGGGAGGAAGCGAACCGGCAGAGAGGTAACTTAGAACCTACCCCTGCATCTGAGGACATGAATCTTTCGACAAAACGATGAAAGCAACACCCCTGTGCCATTCTGAGGCGTGTGCCAATCCTTCTGTAGGTGTGTGCAACTTGTGCACAAAAGGGAGAGAACTTGTATGGCTCCCGTGTCTTCTTGCATTTCCCAACTCCAGCAATGGGTTTTCACCATTTGTATTTTAGGATGTTTTAGAACAGGTCACCCTCGTTTAGCAGCTGCCTCATTTAACAAACGTTTGCATGTAGGACGGTGATGAAAAAGTAACTCTATGACCAATCCTCTTATTGGTGACTTGGGCAGGTCTATAAAGCAAAGGAAAGCTGAAGTGAGATCCTAAACACAGCTGCAGTTGTGCTTAGAGTCCACTTCACTTAATGACGAAGTTGCCAGTCATAACTGCAGTCTCTCTAAATGAGAAGTACCTGTACATCCCAATAAAAATCCTTCATTCCACACACACACCGGCAGCTTCCTGTTTCAGGAAGCGAGATAAATCTTGTTTGCCTTTAATAACAGGTTAACAAAATAACAGAGGTGGAAGGGACCTTGGAGGTCTTCTAGTCCAACCCCCTGCTCAAGCAGGAAACCCTATACCATTTCAGACAAATGGTTGTCCGATCTCTTCTTGAAAACCTCCAGTGATAGAGCACCCACAACTCCTGGAGGCAAGTCGTTCCATTGGTTAATTGTCCTCACTGTCAGGACATTTCTCCTTATTTCTAGGCTAATTCTCTCCTTAGTTAGTTTCCATCCTTTGCTTCTTGTCCTGCCTTCAGGTGCTTTGGAGAATCGGTTGACTCCCTCTTCTTTGTGGCAACCCCTGAGATATTGGAACACTGCTATCATGTCATCCCTAGTCCTTCTTTTTACTTGACTAGACAATACCCCCTTCCTACGACCATACTTCATATATTTTAGCCTCCAATCCCCTAATCATCTTTGTGCCTCTTCTCTGCACTCTTTCCAGAGTCTCAACATCCTTTTTACATTGTGGCAAAGATAATGGGATGCAGTTTTCTAAGTGTGTTCTTACAAAGGCATTATAAAGTGATATCAACACTTCATGTGTTGGAAAATAAGTTGACTCCCTCTTTTTTGTGGCAGCTTCTTTAGAAATCGGAAGACTGCTATCATGTCACCCCTGGTCCTTGTTTCCATTAAACGTCAGCGATCCAATTCCTGCAACTGTCCTTTGTATGTGTTAGCCTCTAATCCCCTAATCTTCTTTGTTGCTCTTCTCTGCATTCGTTCCAAAGCATCTTTTTAATTGTCATGCATATAACTGTTATATATTGTTGTTGCTCTCTAGCCCCATCTAGTGGCCGGAGAGACAAACACCAATTATATTGTTTGAAGCTGACCCAACCCATTTTACCCATCAGCCCGCACTCTCAAACAAATGCATGCTGGAAAGCCTGACTCCATTTCCTTTACAAAGAAGAATCCATCTTAATCTATGGCACATGGTCATCCAAGGGCAAACCCACATCCCACACACAGAGCATCGCTGTTGAGATTTAAATTACTTGTATTTATTAATTGTTAAGTTCAGCAGTAACCCAATACTGTCTATCTTGTATTTGGTTCTCATTGCATGTATCCCTGTTTTCCCCAGTTTCACCACATCCTGTTCTTTCAATAAAGCATTCAGATCTATGCACATGGTCTGTTTTATTGGAGGACAGGTGGGTTTAGCTGCATGTCGAGCTGCACACAGACTAATGTGTAGCAAGGACAGAACATTAACCTCCTTGCTTAAATATCTTTGCATTTCACTTTTCCGCTCCCAAGTTCTCAGAGCCACGAGCAGAAAGCGGGAGTACGAAACCCCCACGGATAGATGCAGTTCCTGAACTATCTTTGCTGGCCCTCCCCTTCAATTGTCATGGAGACAACACACATACTTTATCACATGCAGGAACTGGCCACTCAAACAGAGATTATGAGAACTAAGAACTGCTGGGGAATAGGGACAACACAATAAAACAAGCCAGCCACCCCGCTCAAGTTTAATCCTTCCACAAAGAGTTTTTCAAAATCAATATCACGGATAAAGTGACCGATCTTGTGCTTACGGAAAATAGTGGGGGGGGGGGGATTTCTTTCAATTAAGCTTGATAGAGTGAGCTCTAAAGCCAGAGAACACAACAGGGATTGATGGTGTTCTGCATGCTTTTTCTCTGTGATGAAAACTCAGATATTTCACACCTGGTGTATAAAAGTCCCTCTTTTAGCGGGAGCTAGTCCCTGGCCAAGAAGGATGGATGTAGGAAAGTTAAACAGGATTGGAAATTCAGATAGTCCCTCGACTTACAACACTTCATTTAGTGACCATCCAAAGTTACAACGGCCCTGAAAAAAGATACATGACCGACACTTTTTTCAAGGCCGTCGTAACTTTGAACAGTCACTAAATGGATTGTTGTAAGTTGAGGATTACCTGTATTAGCAATTAAATGGAAAAACAAGAAATGCATTGAAGAAAAAGGATCTCTCTACAAGATTTTATATCCAGATAGCTTTTAGGTAGTCTTGATATCAAGGCTGAGGTGACGCAGTGGTTAGAGTGGGGTACTGCAGGCCACTTTAGCTGACTATGATCCGCAGGTCAGCGGTTCAAATCTCACCGGCTCAAGGTTGACTCAACATTCCATCCTTCCGAGGTAGGTAAAATGAGGCCCCAGATTGTTTGGGGCAATATAAATATACATTGCTTACTGGTGTAAACCACTTAGAGAGTGCTTGCACTGTGAGACGGTATATAAATGTCACTAATAAATATATACCGTATTTTTCGGAGTATAAGACGCACCTTTTCCCTCCCTAAAAGTGGCTGAAAATTTGGGTGCGTCTTATACTTCGAATGTAGTTTTTTTTTTTCAGCCCTAACTAGGTGCTAACAGATCTTCCCAGCTCTTACCTTGCAGGCTTTTTTATTGTTACTCTCTCCAAAGAATGTTTTTCCAGCCCTAAGTCTTTGCAGGTTTTTTTTTCATTGCTCTACTTGCTCCAAAGAAGGTTTTTTCCAGCCCTAACCAGGTGCTAACGATCTTCCCAGCTCTTACTGGCTTGCAGGCTCTTTCATTGTTATTTTCTCAGAAGAAGGTTTTTTTAAGTCCTAACCAGGAGATAAAATAATGTGCTGAAGCTGCTCCGAATAAGTTTTTTGTAGCCCTAACCAGGTGCTAACGATCTTCCCAGCTCTTACTGGCTTGCATGCTCTTTCATTGTTACTCTCTCAGAAGAAGGTTTTTTTAAGTCCTAACCATAAAATAAATGTGCTGAAGCTGACCAGACTAAGGATGCTAGCCAGATGAATACCTGGTAGGCAGATTGTTTTCCCCTATTTTCCTCCCCAAAAACTAAGGTGCGTCTTATACTCCGAAAAATACAGTAAATAAATAAGGTAGCCTAGAGAAAAGAAAAAAACCCAGCAACTTTCAATCCTATCTGTAAAATTTGCTGTTCCCAATTATTGTCTTGTAATTCTCTGCCCTTATAGCTCTGTGAGATCAATTGAATTGTTTTTGGGGATCGGACAAAATTCAATTCCAATCAGCGGTTCAAATCAAGTATGCGGTCCAATTTGATTCAGACTTCTGCAAGGTTTCCCCCCTCCCGAAAAAAATCCCATCAATTTAGACATCTGACTTAAATCAGTTTTGATCTTTTGAACTGATTAAAAAAGAAAGAAAAAGAAAAGGTTTTGTCCAGGTACACAAGTCACCGGGGAAATTCTAATGGATTTGAAGGTGTTCCGTTCCACGTGCCAATTCACATAACTTTTCCGATTTGATTCAGAATAGCGATTTGTTTCAGATTTGTTTGATCGAATGGCTTTATGGATTGAATCCTTGAATCAAGATTTGTGTGCTGAAAACTCTACACTAGGTTGTGGTTAGACTGAGACGTTAATGGTCTTTAAGGAGTGATGGCTCAATTGGCATGAAAGGATATGCTCTAAATCCAGACTAATAATGATGTGTTAATATGGTTAATTAACCAATTAAAATATATATTCTGTCTTGAACTGATGGTCTGGCTCACACAATTTACCAAAATATGGGCTGGGATTGACAAGTTGCTGATTCACAAACTAACCAATCCCTTTTAGCTACATCTAAATTCTGCGTGGTCTATCTTCACCCAATGGTACTGCTCACTTCTAATTAGAGGAGCTACGTGTGTACAGGTAGTCGACTATACGGTTGGACTTACGACTATAACAGAGCCTGCCCATTATGGTTGTAAGTTACAATGATTGTAAAATAGGTCAGTCACATGATTCTACACTCTTCACAGACAAGTGGCGGAAGTCCACCCATCCTGAGGGTCACTCCAAAGCCCATGAAAACACTTTGGAATAGAACAGAGCTGGAAGGGACCTTGGAGGTCTTCTAGTCCAGCCCCCCGCTCAAGCAGGAGAACCTATACCAGTGAGGGCGAACCTTATTTGGTTTGTGTGCTAGCGCATGCGCACGTGCCCACACCCATTCCCTCTCCCCCCATGCATGCACACACCTCCGTGCTGCCCCCTGTGCATGCGCAAAACCCCCCACGCCCCCGCGCATGCGCACAGGCCTCACTGAAGCCTGGGATGGTGAAAAAATGGCCCAATGGGCAAACCGGAAGTTTGGAAAAACGGACTTCCGGTTTGCCCATTGTGCTGCTTTTTGCACTCTGGAGGCTTCAGGGAAGCCCCGGAGTGTGAAAAACAGCACAACGGGCAAACCGGAAGTCTGTTTTTCCAAACTTCCGGTTTGCCCGTTGGGCCATTTTTCGCACTCCGGGGCTTCAGGGAAACTTCCCTGAAGCCTCCGGAGGGTGAAACGGCCTTCCCCAAGGCCGAAAACCAGCTGGCCAGCGCACGCATGCGCGCTGGAGCTGACATAGGGCAACGCCTCACATGCCCTCTGATATGGCTCCACGTGCCACCTGTGGCACGCGTGCCATAGGTTCGCCATCACTGACCTATACCATTTCAGACAGGTGGCTGTCTGGTCTTTTCCTAAAAGCCTCCAATGATAAAGCACCTACGACTTCTGAAGGCAAGCTGTACCACTGGTTAATTGTCCTCACTGTTAGGAAGTTTCTCCTTAATTCCAGGTTGCTTCTCTGGAACTTAGAGTTACTTCTAAGCAGTTTCCTTTATTCTTCACCACCTGTAGACACAAACCTTGCCAAATTAAGCAGACCACTTGCACCATTAAACATACACTCTGAGAACTGTACACTTCACTGTCTTTTGTTCCTCTGTGCCCCTCCTGGGAATCCAGACCACATTCCACCGCACTGAGGTTGAGACCCCGGTCTAAACATCTTCTAACTCTCTCTTTCTTTGTGGTAGAATGTAGCCCCTCCCTCCTGGGAATCCAGACCATATTCCACTACACTGAGGTCAAGATACACTAGTCTAAACATCTCTTTCCAATTCCCTGCTGTCTGATTTGTGGTAGAAAGTAGACTGGATTTCCCTCCTGGGAATCCAGACCACAATCCACCACAGTAAGGTCGAGATACACTATTCTAAACATCTCCTTCTAACTCTCTGCTACCTTATTTGTGGTGGAAGAGATGGGAGCTGAGCTCCATGGTCCATCTGCTAGCATTTATCCAGGTTGATTTTCTTAACCTGAGAAAGGGAAGCAATAAAGCAGGGGTGGGTGTCAAGGCCCGCGGGCCAGATCCGACCCGTGGGATGGTTAGATTTGGCCCGTGGGGATGCCCTGGAAAGAGCAAATGACTGGCCCGCGATGCCTCTGCCATCGAAAATGGAGTTCAAGGGGGCCATGTGCAGCCCTCCAGGCCCCGTTTTCGGCCGTGATGGCCTCCTACCACCCTCTAACAAAAACAGAGCTCGGGGAGTCTGCACACAGCTCCCCTGAGCTCAGTTTTCACTGACAGAGGGGGGCAGGAGGCTGTTGTGGCCAAAAACGGGGCATGAGGGGCTGCACGCGGCCCTCCT
>JALIGW010000132.1:188783-191283 GCA_023053685.1 Diadophis punctatus similis | reverse complement strand
TGAGCCTGGTGAGATTCGAACTGCCAAATTTCAGGCAGCAGGCAGGCAGCAGAAGTAGCCTGCAGTACTGCACTCTAACCACTGCGCCACTGTGGCTCAGTGATCAAGATGACTTGGATGAAAGTGTGCTGGTTTAACATGATAAAAGATGTGCCATGTCGGGCAATGATACTACAGGTACCGTATTTTTTGGAGTATAAGACACACCTTTTTGCCCCCCAAAACAGGGTGGAAATGTTGGTGTGTCTTATACACCGAATACTGCAATTTTTAGCCTCACGAAGCCCCGCCCCTGTATCCAATTTTTGCAAAAATGGGTCGTTTTTTTGCAAAAATGGGGGGTTTGCCTTCCCCCACCCTCTAGGAGTGCTCTGCAGGTTTCCTAGATCCTTTGCATGCCCTGTTTTTTTTTTTTCAAAAAAAGAGCAAAACACGGGCTGTTTTTTTGCAAAAATGGGGGTGTTTTTGCCTTCCCCCACTCCCTAGGAGTGCTCTGCAGGCTTCCCAAATCCTCTGCATGCCCCATTTTTGCAAAAAATATGAGCGAAAAATGGGCCGTTTTTTGCAAAAATTGAGGCGTTTTTGCCTTCTAATTATCCCATCTAGCATGACTGGAGGAGGAATTCTGGGAGTTGAAGTCCACTAGTCTTAAAGCTGTCAAGTTTGAAGACTTAGGGGTTAGGGGTGCAAGGGTCTTCAAACTTGGCAAGTTTAAGACTTGTGGACTTCAACTCCCATTCCTGAGCTGGCATGACTGGAGGAGGAATTCTGAGAGTTGAAGTCCACAAGTCAAGTTTGAAGTTTGTAAAAAGTGTACATGGTTGTAAAAAGTATTCTGCTACACTGGTATTTTATTAAATAATATATTACTACACCATTTGGTTCAGAATACTTTTTTCCTTGTTTTCCTCCTCTAAAATCTAGGTGCGTCTTATACTCCGAAAAATTTATTTATTTATTTATTTATTTTGTTATTCTTATATGCCGCCCAACTCCCGAAGGACTCAGGGCAGCGTACAACGAAGAAACAATACAAGAATAATCAAAATTTCAAATAATTAAAAAAACAATACAAAATTTAAAAACAATGTAAAAACAGCAACATCCATTCAGCAACATACATACTTGGGGGGTAAGATCGAGTGGATTAAGCTGTCCCCCCCACCTGCAGGAAGAGCCATGTCTTAATGGCTTTTCGGAAGGCCAGCAGAGTGGGGATAGTTCGGGTCTCTGGGGGTAGTTGGTTCCAGAGCACGGGGCCAGCCACAGAGAAGGCTCTCCCCCTGGGGCCCGCCAGCCGGCATTGCTTGGCCGACGGGACCCAGAGGAGGCCAACTCTGTGGGCCCTAACCGGTCGGAGGGAAGTATGAGGCAGAATGCGGTCCCGGAGATATCCTGGTCCTAAGCCATGAAGGGCTTTAAAGATGGTGATCAACACCTTGAATTGGACCCGGAGACCGATGGGCAACCAATGCAGCTGGCGGAGTATCGGTGTCACGTGGGTGTACCTTGGCACACCCACCACAGCACGCGCAGTAGTTCTCAACTTAAAAGAGTTCGTTTAGGGAACGTTTGAAGTTACAAAGGCACTGAGA
The DNA here is from genome assembly GCA_023053685.1 of Diadophis punctatus similis. Classification (NCBI taxonomy): domain Eukaryota; kingdom Metazoa; phylum Chordata; class Lepidosauria; order Squamata; family Dipsadidae; genus Diadophis; species Diadophis punctatus. Next base: position 189,688 of record JALIGW010000132.1, on the reverse strand, counting down.
AAGTGACTTATGACTGTTTTTCATACTTATGACCATTGCAGCATCTTCATAGTCATTTGATCCAAATTCAGATGCTTGGCAACTGACTCGTATTTACTGACTCGTTGCAGTGTCCTAAGGGTTTTTTTTTCGTGTGATAACCTTTTGTGACTTCCTCACGAGCAAAGTCAATGGAGATACCAGATTCACTTAACAACCATGTTGCTAACTTAACAACTGCAGTGATTCACTTAGCAACTCTGGCAAGAAAGGTTGTAAAATGGGGCAAAAGCTCATTTGAGCAATGTTTCACTTAGCATAATAAATGCTAAGCACATAAACGTTGGGGTCCATAGTGGTCATAGGTCGAGGGTTACCTGGACTTTGGGTTTTCTAAGGCTACATTTTTAGCTTCCCTAGATACCGTGATCAGGATATCTATGAAGATTCAAAAGTCCTTTTACAAGAGGCAACTGGACTTTCTGGGTTTTCTTTGAAGACCTTTCGCTTCTCATCCAAGAAGATTTGACTTGGATGGTGGGGAACGGAAGGATTTATACTCCTTGCAGACCACAAGTCATGATCAGGATGACTCGGTTAAAACCATGTTGGTTTAACACGATAAAAGATATGGATGTCAAGGTAATAAATGCAATGTTGCTATCTTGCAATTGGTTGCGTTGACTCGGGCCACTAGGGATTAAAAAATGAAAGCTCCTGGACAACATCAGACTCTATGACTTTGACCTAGGAGAGACCTTATTGGATTTGAACAAAATTAATGGACTCCCCAGAGAGCTTTTCTTAGCCGCTGCAAGAGTGTTCACACAATTAAAGTTTGTCATGTTGTTCTTTATTAGGTTTCTGCTTGACAAGGATTCCCCAGAACTCCAATAGATGCAGAAGATGAAAGATGTTCGGTGGGT
>JALIGW010000132.1:178783-181283 GCA_023053685.1 Diadophis punctatus similis | reverse complement strand
CAGGGCATACACGTTCAGTCAGTCAATATCAAGAAGTACAATAATCTTCTTACCAGCCTGTCTTTGTCTTAAACATCAAACAAAGATATTACAGCTTACAAACACTTCGATACTATCAAAGTAGCAGAGCTTCACACAGAGCTCACTATCAGACACAAAGTCAATCACAAATAAATCAGCAGAGAGAACGAACCTGAAACCACGATCTCTAGCTCCCTCTTATGGCAATCTTGAAACACTACAGCCAATCAGAATACAGCAATACATTTAAAGTTGCAGTACTTAAATATATACAAACATAGATTGGTGGCTTGTTTATATATTAACAACCCAACTGTTTGGACAGAGTCCTAACAGTATTGAATTATTCATCCGTTGTACAGGTAGTCCTTGACTTACAACTGTTCATTTGGTGACCGTTCGAAGATGCAACGGCACTGAAAAAAGTGACCTATGACCGTTTTTCACACAACCATTGCAGCATCCAAGTGTTTACTGATCAAAATCCGGAGGCTTGGCAACTGGTTCATATTTATGACGGTTGCAGTGTCCCGGGGTCACGTGATCCCCTTTTGCAACCTTCTGACAAGCAAAATCAATGGGGAAGCCAGATTCACTTAACAACCGTATTACTAACATAACAACTGCAGTCATTCACTTAATCACTGTGGCAAGAAATGGGCCGAAACTTAACAATTGTCTAGGCTCAATTGTGGTCGTAAATCGAGAACTACCTGTAATTTTTTACTTCTCCCTTCCTATTAAAAAAATTCTAGGGGTGGGTTCCACTTACCTTCCTCCATCACGACGGAAGTGTGCATTTTGCGCATGCGCGCTTGCTTCACTCACCCGTGTTACACCATGCAAAACACCCGGAAATGACCCTCTGCGCAAGTGCAGAAGCCGCGGTGACCAGAAGACCGGTTCTGGAGCATGGACCGCCAGTCATCGCTGCTGGTTCGGTGAGCAGCGGGAAAATTCCTCTACTGGTTCTAAAGAACTGGTCCGAACCGGCAGTAACCTACCACTTTTTTCAACCGCAATAACATAAGGACTATCAATAGATACAAACTAACTGTAATCCGCTCTAATCTTGATTGCAGAAAATACGACTTCAGCAATAGAGTAGTAAATGTCTGGAACACTCTACGTGATTCTGTTGTTAGTTTCTCTAACCCCCATACCTGTTACCTTAAACTGTCTACCGTGGACCTGACACATTTCTTAAGAGGTCCCTAAGGGGACGTGCATAAGCGCACCAGCGTGCCTACCGTCCCGTTCCTACTGTCCCCATTTATATGTACTCATTTTATGTGTTTATGGCTATGTTTTGCTTATTTATATCCATTCATTTGTGCCATTTTTTCATGTGTCCATGTCTATGTCTATACTGATACTTGTTTCCTTGAACTTGTTGACAAATTAATTAATTAATTAATTAATTAAATAATAAATAAGAATTCACCTACCTGAGGTGGATAATGAAAAGATGGAGCCAAAGTGGAACATGAAATCAGAATAATCAAAGACATAAAGATAAAGGACTTGTGTGTGTGTGTGTGTAAAACTTCACGTAGCTTCAATGCCCTTGAAGATCTCAGATATTTGATTCCCATCCCAGATAATCATGGTCAGGTCTTACATTCCCCTGACCACAACAGGGCCATGATAGCAATAGCAATAACACTTAGACTTATATACCGCTTCACAGTGCTTTACAGCCCTCTCTAAGCGTTTACAGTGTCAACCTATTGCCCTCAACCATCTGGGCCTTTGATTTACCAACCTTGGAAGGATGGATGGAAGGCGGAGTCAACCTTAAGCCGGTCAGGATCGAACTGCTGGCAGTCAGTAGAATTAGCCTTCAGTACCGCATTCTAACCACTGCGCCACCACGGCTCTTGATGAAAACTGTGCGGTTGCTGTCATTAGTTGGAAGTTTCTGCAACGAAACCTGAAGGCGGGATAAATCTAAATATAGGCAGTCCTCGACTTACAACAGTTTGCTTAGTGACCGTTCAAAGTTACAACGGCACTGAAAAAAGAGACTTATGACCGTTTTTTCACATTTATGACCGTTGTAGCATCCCCGTGGTCATGGAATCAAAATTCAGATGCTTGGCAGATGACTCATATATATGACGGTTGCAGTGCCTTGGGGTCATGTTATCCCCTCTTGCGACCTTCTGACCAGCAAAATTAATGGGTAAGCCAGATTCACTGAACAACCGTATGACTCAGTGGTGGGTATCTTTTACCTTCCCTAACTGGTTCGTGGGCATGGCAAGCCGGCCATCACTACCGGTTCGGCGATCGGGGCCAAATTTCTGCCACCGGCTCACGCGAACTGGTCTGAACCGGTAGCAACCCACCACTGGTGTGACTAACTTAACAAGTGCCATGATTCAGAAATGGATAGATTAACACTTAAAATTAAGGAGAAGGAAGAAACAGAATATTTTTTTAACATGGGGTTCATTTTATCAATGGCTAGCTAACA
>JALIGW010000132.1:163783-176283 GCA_023053685.1 Diadophis punctatus similis | reverse complement strand
TTCTATTCTATTCTATTCTATTCTATTCTATTCTATTCTATTCTATTCCATTCCATTCCATTATTCTATTCTATTCTATTCTATTCTATTCTATTCTATTCTATTCTATTCTATTCTATTCTATTCTATTCTATTCTATTCCATTCCATTCCATTCCATTCCATTCCATAATTCTATTCTATTCTATTCTATTCTATTCTATTCTATTCTATTCTATTCTATTCTATTCTATTCTATTCTATTCTATTCTATTCTATTCTATTCCATTCCATTCCATTCCATAATTCTATTCTATTCTATTCTATTCTATTCTATTCTATTCTATTCTATTCTATTCTATTCCATTCCATTCCATTCCATAATTCTATTCTATTCTATTCTATTCTATTCTATTCTATTCTATTCTATTCTATTCTATTCTATTCTATTCCATTCCATTCCATTCCATTCACTATTCTATTCCATTCCATTCCATTCCATTCCATTCCATTCCATTCCATTCTATTCTATTCTATTCTATTCTATTCTATTCTATTCTATTCTATTCTATTCTATTCCATCCAACATCCCACCCCATTCCCATTCCCATTCCCATTCCCATTCTCTCTCTAAAACCCAGCATACCTATTATGATACATGATATTTTATAAATTCCTAGACTACCTATCAGTACCTACAGTATTGTCTGAACTGGCCAAACTCTTCTGAATGCTTGAGGAAGCCTAGTGTTTTAGGAGTTACTAGCATTTAAGTTTTTTCAAAGACCTTAGAAGGGACATGAAGATCACACCAACTTGCAGAATTAATTTAGCTTGTCTTCGTAATAGTTGCTCATGTCAAGAAATTCCTCAAAACTTGTCTCGAATTTTGATTTGAGAATTTTTGGAAGGTGGGGGTGAAGGGGAAGAGCTAACATGGACCTTTCCAAGATCAGTTGGAAGCAAAATTTATAAATTTAACTTCTGATGAAATAAGACAAGAGGACCACATCCAGCAAGTCAATTCTTTGAACCCTGATATATGGAAATCACTATACAATTTACTTATGGCATTGTCTCCAGCATGTAGCATGCATCAGAATAGAGCAAACAGGGTCCCATACCCAATTCTTGCCACATTTACATGCCAGGGCTCAGGGGTGGGTTCTTCTTTTCTTCACTGCTGGTTTGCCACATGGGCGCGTGTGCATTGCACGCCGCACGGGCTTAAAAACCAGCTTCTGTGCATGCGCATGTGCAGAAGCTAAAAACAAGATGGCGCCGCCTATGGCACCGCCAAGAGAGCTAGTTTGGGGGCATGACAGGCCTGGGTAACTGCCGGTTCTAGCGACCCAGGCCACCATGTTACTACCAGTTCTATAGAACCGGTCCGAACTGGGAGGAACCCACCTCTGCCAGGGCTAGTAAGCCAACATTTTCTCAGGGTCGTATTGATGGACTGGTCATAGAATGGTGCTGTTTCATTCTGCCTTGCATTGTTAACTCAGTTCTTTGATTCTTTGATTGTGGTGCATTGTGGGAAGATGGGCTACAAACAAACAAATACACACACACACACACACCTAAATGTAAAATCTAGGGAGAGACTAGATTTGCCACAATTTACTGGTTTTATATTCTAATTCTCCCAGCCAAAAAAAGGACACTTAATTTGGTTTTTACAACTACTTGAATTGTGTACAAATTATGGACGATTGTGATGATGATGATGAAGAAGAAGAAGGAGGAGGGGGAGGAAGGGGAAATGATGATGATGGTGGTAATCATATCCTCAGGGATAGTATGTAGATATACTTTCGGTCTCCCTAAAAAATTCTATATAGTTAGGCAGCATTATACATATTGAATTCCACAATCAACGCAATGAAATACACTTCACAGATTTGATTGCTATAAATTGATTTATCTCCAAGGTATGAATAAAGAAGCCGGGCTAAACGGCAGCTTCTGTGCAAAGAATTCCATTTAAGCGTCATTGAATTGAAAAGCTCAAGCCAACTCAATGTTGCCAACTTCCTAGCATGGAGCAGAAAATCTACCTGACAGTTGCCATGGGAACACAAACAGGAAGAGCTAACCACGGGCCTATAAATCCACAGAGAAAACTCCCTTAATTGGACGGCCTTTAACCCTCACATTTTTCTCATTGCTGCGGAGCTTATTTCTAAAGAGATTATTAAATTCCTCGATTGACTTATGAGGGATGCTTCCCACTATATTATCATGCACTCATTTCCTCGCTTTTTTTTAATGTCTACTTCCGAAATTTACTAAGCCTGGCAGGGCTGGTAAAAGTTAATGTAGGTGTTTCATTGAAAAATTCAAAAGATCGACTCAAAACCAGTCCCATGATTTTGCATTCGGTAAAAAGGGCAAATTGAGAGGGGGAGGGAGAGAAGAGAAAGAGAAAGAGAAAGAGAAAGAGAAAGAGAAAGAGAAAGAGAAAGAGAAAGAGAAAGAAAGAGAAAGAGAAAGAGAAAGAGAAAGAGAGGGAGGGAGAGAAGAGAAAGAGGGGGAAGAAAGAGAGAGAGAAGAGAAAGAGAGAAAGAGAAGAGAAAAAAGAGAGAAAGAGTGTGAGAGAGATGCTGGGAGGGAGAGAGAGAAGAGAAAGAGAGAAGAGAAAGAGAGGGAAAAAAGAAAGAGAGAACAGAAAGAGAGAGAAAGATAAGTGAAAAGAGAAGAGAAAAAGAGTGAGAAGGAGAGAAAGAAGGAGGGAGGGAGAGAAGAGAAGAGAAAGAAAGAGAGAGAGAAGAGAAAAGGACGGAGGGAGAGAGGGAGAGAAGAGAGAGAGAAGAGAAAGAGGGAGAGAGAGTAGAGAGAGACAGAAAAGAGAAAGAGAGAAAGGGGAGAGAGAGAGAGAGAAAGAGAAGAGAAAGAGAGATAGAAAGAGTGAGAGAGAGGGGGTGGGAGGGAGGGAAAGAAGAGAAGAGAAAGAGAGAGAAGAGAAGAGAAAGAGAGAAAGAGAAAGAGAGGAGAGAAAGAGAGAGAAAGAGCACAAGAGAGATGGTGGGAGGTAGAGAGAGAAGAGAAAGAGAGAGGGAAGAGAGAAATAGAGATGAAGAGAAGAGAAAGAGAGAGAGGAGAAAGAGAGAAAGAGAGAGAAGAGAAAGAGAGAGAGAGGAAAAAGAAAGAGAGGAGAGAGGAGAGAGAGAGAGAGAGAGAGAGAGAGAGAGAGAGAGAGAGAGAGAGAGAGAGAGAGAGAGAGAGAGAGAGAGAAGAGAAAGAGAAAGAGAAAGAGAAAGAGAAAGAGAGAGGGGGAAAGGCAGAAAAAGGGTTGTAGAGGAGAGCAGCAGATTCCACCTCCAAGAGCTGAAAAGGGTTCAAAGAGATCAGAGACTTCACAAGTCATCTCCTCAAATACCTTGAAGCTTTGAAAAGGGAGAATAAAACCAGAAAACTAAAGACGTGAAGTTTGGGCTCCATTAAATTGCGATTTTATATCTGGATTGGTACCAAAAAAAGAAGAAAAAAGAAGGAAAGGAAGAAGAAGAGGAATGGGAATGTCTTCCTCCTCCTAGGCAGACATTAACTGACAACTACAGATTGTCCTTGACTTACAGCCATGTCTTTAGTGACCATTAGAAAGCATCCTCCGGGCAGCACCATGTAAGTTTTAAAGCCATGGCTGGGAACTGTGGGCCCATCCCCCTTTCCATTGTCCCCTCCTCCAGGATCCCATTCCCAACCCGCCAGCCCTCATGTTAGCGAAGCCGGAGTCGGTCGCAGCCAGGTCGGGCCAGTATCTCGGGGCGGAGAGCAGGTTGCGTGACTCCCCAAGCGACCAAGGCATGCCCAGCACCAACAAGGGTCAGAAGAAGCTCCAGCAAGACTGAGGCGCCGGAGAATCAGCCTCCAACCCCCGCTATTGCCCTTACCTTCTCAGGCCAGGTGAGGAGTGACTGGGAGGGGAAGGCAAGGGGCAGGGCCAGTCAGTGATGGGATCACCCGACAGGGAGCCACAGCAGAGGGTCCAAAGAGCCGCATGTGACTCCGGAGCCACAGGTTGCAGCTGCTCTAGGTACTTCTTACTACCTCAGTACCTCTATTGTACAAGGCAAAACCCGAAACAGAACAAAGACAACAATAACAACAAAAGCCCTTTCACATTTTGATGAAAGATACTTGTTTCAAAACACAAGCAAAGGAAAATACAATGAGGCCTCTTTGGTGCTGTCTGAGATTTTCAGACATTTCATTACTCACTAGGTAACATCATCGTGCTACTGAGTGTCAGTGCTCTGTACTTGTAACTGTAGCTTGCCCTCCCATTTTGTTAGTGGGGTTGTAGTATCTCTTTCATAGTTGCTTGATTAGGGTATTGTTTACTATTTGATTGTCTCCTTAATAGTCCCTTGATTAAGATATTGTTTTCCGCTTGATTGTTTGTGTGGTATTAATCCCTGCTTATCTGGATGTTGGCTGCTGGCTAGGATATTTCTGGTCCTTTTGTTTCCTTCTTAATTTTTTATTGTCTTTTTTGAAAGACATGTTAATTTGTCTGAGTGCCTAGCTTCCAGGAATTCCCTAGATTAAGATTAGATTAAGATTAAGATAACCTTTAATGTCATTTTTTTTACTGTGAGCACATTGGCACACATTAAAAATGAAATTCTGCTGCTTGCTCTCAAAAGAAAGTATATATCTACACATACACATACATAACACACATGCCAGGGGCGGGTTGCTCCTCCGCCACTACCGGTGCGCTGTGCGCGCATCACGCATCGCCAAAGCTCACCGAAATTTTGTGAGGGGACATGCGCATGTGATTTTGGCGATTTTTTGCTTCCGCGCACATGAGGAAGCAAAATCTTGCTGAAATCTCATGTGCGCGTGCGTCCCCTCACAAGAATTCATTTGCTTCCGCGCATGCGCAATAAGCAAAAAAAGCCAAAAAATTGCCAAAAAACATGGTGGACCGGCGAAGACAGCACCGGAGCCACCGCGCGCAAATTGCACAATCAGCGGCTCCCTACCGGAGCTGTGCACTGGACCGCACCGGTAGGAACCCACCCCTGACACATGCTATACACACACACACACACACACACACACACACACACTAATACACTCCATTTTGAATACATAATGGAAAGAGGAAACTTGAGAGTTCACAAGGTTGATACTATATGGAACAAAACTGTGACTGAATCCTGGATGTTCTGCTTTGGATACCATGAAACCTTCTCCTAGAAGGTAACCAGGAAAACAGGTCATGAAGAGGATATGCAGCATCCCAGACAATCCTACAGACCCTGCTCAAGCATCACTTATATGCCTATGTCCTGGATAGAATGGAGTGAATGGCCAATGATCTTTTCTGCCATCCTCAACACTCTCTGCACCACCTTCCTGTCTGAATCAGTAATGCTTCCAAACCAGACAGTAATGCAATATTGTTCATCCCTCTAGTGAAAGTGGCAAGGACAGGGGAAGGAAGATGTACTTTTCTCATGCGATACAGAAAATACAGGAGCTACTGTGCCTGCTGCCTGCTTCACCAGTGTCTCACTGTTGAGAGACCAAGCTAGCTTACTGGTAAGAATAGAATAGAATAGAATAGAATAGAATAGAATAGAATAGAATAGAATAGAATAGAATAGAATAGAATAGAATTCTTTATTGGCCAAGCGTGATTGGACACACAAGGAATTTGTCTTTGGTGCATATGCGCTCAGTGTACATAAAAGGAAAGATACATTTGTGAAGAATCATGAGTTACAACGCTTAATGATAGTGATAGGGTACAAATAAGCAATCAGGAAACAATCCATATTAATATAAATCGTAAGGATACAAGCAACAAGTTACAGTCATACAGTCATAAGTGGGAGGAGATGGGTGATAGGAACGATGAGAAGACTAATAGCAATGCAGCCTTAGTAAATAGTTTGATAGTGGTGAGGGAATTATTTTTTTAGCAGAGTGATGGCGTTCGGGAAAAAACTGTTCTTGTGTCTAGTTGTCTTGGTGTGCACTGTGCAGTGCTCTATAGTGTCGTTTTGAGGGTAGGAGTTGAAACAATTTATGTGCAGGATGCGAGGGGTCAGTAAATATTTTCACGGCCCTCTTTTTGACTCGTGCAGTATACAGGTCCTCAATGGAAGGCAGGTTGGCAGTAATTGTTTTTTCTGCAGTTCTAATTATCCTCTGAAGTCTGTGTCTGTCTTGTTGGGTTGCAGAGCCAAACCAGACAGTTATAGAGGTGCAGATGACAGACTCAATAATTCCTCTGTAGAACTGTATCAGCAGCTCCTTGGGCAGTTTGAGCTTCCTGAGTTGGTGCAGAAAGAACATTCTTTGTTGTACTTTTTTGATGATGTTTTTGATGTTAGGTGACCATTTTAGGTCTTGAGATATGATAGAACCTAGAAATTTGAAGGTCTCTACTCTGCCCACCCAGAGACCTGATGCTGCTAACCACCTCCAGAGGTGAATCATTAATACACAGAGGTATGTGGCTGTGCCGGCCATTTCTGAAACTGACAATGATGTCTTTAGTTTAGAGGTTTTTTTATTCAGCTTGGTCTAGGATCCTCACAGTTTCCCAGTGTGAAACCCTGAGCTATATGTATTCTTTTCTGTTGGAAAAGAGAATTCCGGAAATTGTAATGCTCCAAGCAGACCACAAGATGGTACTGATCTTCTCCAAAAAGACATTTATCTGGCAGAATCTCAAAAGAGATGCTGTAGGCATTTCAATTTATTAGAGATCACAAACTAAAAAATAAACAAAAAAAATAACCTCATGCCTTGCTTGAAGAAGAGATAAAAGTCCACCAGTAGAAACAATTCACTAAGTTAGCACCAGATAGGAAGAAGGAGAAAAGAAAAAAGGGGAGGGGGGAAGGAAGGAAGGGGAAAAAGAAAGAAATAGAGAGGGAGGGAGGAGGGAGGGAGGGAGGGAGGAAGAAGAGACAGAAAAAGAGAGAGAGAAAGAAAGAAAGAAAGAAAGAAAGAAAGAAAGAAAGAAAGAAAGGGAGGGAGGGAGGGAGGGATGAAGGAAGGAAGGAAGGAGAGAAAGAAAGAGAGGAGAAAGAGAGAGAGGAGAAAGAGAGAGAGAGAAAGAGAGAGAAGAGAGAGAGAGAGACAGAAAGAGAGAGAGAAAGAAAGAAAGAAAGAAAGAAAGAAAGAGAGGGAGGGATGAAGGAAGGAAGGAAGGAAGGAAGGAAGGAGAGAAAGAAAGAGAGAAGAGAAAGAGAGAGAGGAGAAAGAGAGAGAGAGAGAGAGAGAGAGAGAGAGAGAGAGAGAGGAAAAAGAAAGAGACAAGATAGATAGATAGATAGATAGATAGATAGATAGATAGATAGATAGATAGATAGATAGATAGATAGATAGATAGATAGATAGGAGAGAGAGAGATGAGAGAGAGAATTTAGATAGATAGATAGATAGATAGATAGATAGATAGATAGATAGATAGATAGATAGATAGATAGATAGATAGATAGATAGATAGATAGATAGATAGATAGATAGATAGATAGACAGACAGATAGATAGATAGCAATAGCACTTAGACTTATATACCGCTTCATAGTGCTTTACAGCCCTCTCTAAGCGGTTTACAGAGTTCAGCATATTGCCCCCAACAATCTGGGTCCTCATTTTACCCACCTCGGAAGGATGGAAGGCTGAGTCAACCTTGAGCCTAGTGAGATTTGAACAGCTGAACTGCTGAACTAGCAGTCAGCCTGCAGTCGCAGCATTTAACCACTGCACCACTTCAGCTCTTTATAGATAGATAGATAGATAGATAGATAGATAGATAGATAGATAGATAGATAGATAGATAGATAGATAGATAGATAGATAGATAGATAGATAGGAGAGAGAGAGAGAAGGAAAGTTCTTGATTACAATGGGTATATATTTTTACCAGTCTGGAAACAAATGTCCGCTCAATTTTCCTGGGCTTCCTTTTTTCCAGGGCATTCCCAATCCCCCCCCCCCCGAGGCTCAGCAGGAGATATTAGCCCTGTACTTTTCACATCCTTTGTTCAGTTCCTGCCTTTCATTCTCAATTTTCCCCATCTCCAGCAGACGGAGGGACTAGGGCAGTGATGGCGAACTTTTTTTGGTTCGCGTGCCAAAAGGGGGGGAGCATGGGGGGGTTGCGTGCATGTGTGCCCACACTCATAATTCCATGTGCCCCCCCATGCATGCGTGCATGACCCCCCCCCCCCCACTCCCGGCACGCGATGGCTTGCCCGTTTTTTGCTTTCCTTAGGCTTTAGAGCCTTTCTAGAAGCCTGGGGAGAGCGAAAACAGCCTTCCCTGCCTCCCCGGAGGTCCTCCGGAGGCTGGAAACAGCCCATTTGCCGACTTCCTGTTGGACCGGAAGTCCCGTTCTTTTGCTCTCCCCAAGCTCCGGAGCCTTTCAAGGAGCCTGGGGAGGGCGAAAATGGCTCCCCCCCCCTGGAGGCTCGAAATGGCTCATTTCCCAACTTGAAACGGTTTGAGGAAATGGTAAAACAGATGGTGGCAGAGGCCGGGGGGGGGGGGGTGGCGCTTCTAAATCCCCCAGCTGTCCACAGTTTCTGAAGCTGGGATTTCAACAAGGTCCTTATACTTTTAAAGCCCTGTAAATAAAATTCCTTTGATTTGACACTATAGATATAATTCATTCCTCTTTCTGTCTAATACAAGATTGGAATATACAAATACCCGGGCAATGCCGGGTAATCATCTAGTTATAGTATAAATCCTCCTGCCATTCTTGCAAAGTAAGTTGATCTTATTATTCCCATATTGCATATTTATTTATTTATTTATTGTTTGTTCTTCTATGCCGCCCTACTCCCGGGGGACTCAGGGCGGCGTACAACAATTTTACAAGAACATCAATAAAACAATGATTTAAAAACAACAATTAAAAATGTACAAAAGTTAAAAAAATTATTTACAATCAGTCATACCAAAGGGGGGAGAATTCAGATGTAATTTAGTATTTCCCCCCCGCCTGCAGGAAGAGCCATGTCTTGACGGCTTTCCGGAAGGCCAGCAGGGTGGGGATGGTTCGGGTCTCTGGGGGAAGTTGGTTCCAGAGCGCGGGCCTCCCCACAGAGAAGGGTCTCCCCCTAGGGCCCGCCAACCGGCATTGTTTGGCTGACGGGACCTGGAGGAGGCCAACTCTGTGGGCCCTAACCGGTCGAAGGGAAGTGTGAGGCAGAATGCGGTCCCGAAGGTAGCCTGGTCCTAGGCCATGAAGGGCTTTAAAGATGATGATCAACACCTTGAATTGTACCCGGAGACCGATGGGCAACCAATGCAGCTGGCGGAGTATAGGTGTCACGTGGGTGTACCTTGGCACACCCACCACAGCACGTGCAGCCGCATTTTGCACCAACTGGAGTCTCCGAATACTCTTCAAGGGTAGCCCCATGTAGAGCGCATTGCAGTAATCCAAACGCGAGGTGACAATATTGACACCGGGCTGGCCCTCAAACATTTCCAACTTGCTTAACATTGCCAAGGGACGGCACAATGGCTCAGTGGTTAAGATGCTGGACTTGTTGACTGGAGAGCCGGCAGCCCAGGTTCGAGACCCGAGCGCCATACGATGGTGTAAGTTCCCGTCCTTGCTCCAGCTCCTGCGACCCTAGCAGTTCAAAAGCATGCAAATGTGAGTAGATAAATAGGTACTCCTTCGGTGGGAAGGGAACAGCATTCCAGGATGTCATGCTGGCCACATGACCACGAAAATGTCTTCAGACAGCACTGGCTCAACGGCCTTGAAATGTAGTTGAGCACTTCCCCCCGAAAACCGGCAATGACTAGCAGAATAAAATTTGCAGGGACTCCTTTTTTAACATTGCCATGGCAGCTTATGCCTGCAAACATCCTATCCCTTCTCTACTACCACGTTAAACATCGCATTAAAGTAGGAAAAGTTTAATTAGCCACACAATCCGTTTCTTCTTCCAAGGCCACTGTTCAGTATTCGAGAGAACAATGAGGAGACCTTTTTGAGAGAGAGAGAGAAAGCAATTCAGGCAGCCAAGGTTTTGCACAACTGAGCGACAAAGGCGGAACGCGTGCATTAAACTCCCTCTTTAAAATGAAGTGGGATCTTTGGGGGCAGAACTTTGCTTAACATCAGAACAAGGTCCTTAAAGAGGGAGAGATTTTTAAAAAATGACAATAGAGCTGTTTGGGAGATTGGGAACAATGACAACAATAAAATAGAAGTAGTAGTATTCCATACAAGCACAGGCATGTATACATACTCAATACCTCTTACTTTTTCTTCTTATTGGTCCCTTTCAATTCAGTGAAAAGAAATTGCTTCTGAGCTCCATTCAAAGGAGAAGAGAATTGTAGCAAATACGCATGGATGGAATGCTGTCTGTTCCATCAATGAGAGATCTAACCTAGAACTAAGGAAAAATTTCCTGAACAATTAACCAGTGGAACGGCTGGCCTTCAGAAGTTGCGGGTGCTCCATCACTGGAGATCTTCAAGAAGAGACTGGACAGCCATTTGTCTGGAATGGTATAGGGCAGTGATGGCGAACCTATGGCACGCGTGCCACAGGTGGCACGTGGAGCCATATCTGCTGGCACGCGAGCTGTTGCCCTAGCTCAGCTCCAGTGTGCATGTGCACGCCGGCCAGCTGATTTTCGGCTCGCACGGAGGCTCTGGGAGGGTGTTTTCGGCTTCTGGAGGGCCTCCGGGGGATGGAGGAGGCTGTTTTCGCCCTCCCCAGGCTCCAGGAAAGCCTCTGGAGCCTGGGGAGGGCGAAAAATGGGCCTACCAGGCCCACCAGCAGTTGGGAAATGGGCCATTCCCAGCCTCCAGGGGGCCTCCGGGGGGGCAGGGGAGCCCATTTTTGCCCTCCCCAGGGATTGAATTATGGGTGTAAGCACTCGCGCATGCGCGATAGCGTGCGCAGACGTGCTTTCGGCACCCGAGGAAAAAAAGGTTCGCCATCACTGGTATAGGGTCTGCTGTTTGAGCAGGGGGTTGGACTAGAAGACCTCCAAGGTCCCTTCCAACCCTATTCGTCTATGTTCTATACATCCCTCCAGGGGTTATGGCCACCCTAGCTTCTCCCTCCAATCCATTTCAAGGGAGGAGATCAGGAGGACATTCTTCCCATGGGCTCTTTAGACTGAGAAGTATGTACAACTAGAAAAGTTTCAAGGGGATGGTAATGGCCAATGGGAGGAGTTTCCATGACACCTTCCTTTGAGTGGAAGTAAAGTAAAGGTAAAGGTTTCTCCTGTCCAAACATCTCTGACTCAAGGGGGCGGAAATCTCTGTATTCTTTGCCAAGGCAGCCAGCCTTGTCTAAAGATGTTTCCATGGTCATGTGGCTGGCATGACTATACACCAAGGGGCATGGAACACCAAAGTGGAACACCAAACCTTTCCACCAAAGTGGTTGCGATGACCCTGGACAAGGCACGAAGGTCACACCGCTTGCTGAGAGTTCAAACGCCCCTTTAATGCTCCAAATGTCCCCTCAAATGCTCCCATGATCTTGGCAAGTCTCAGAGCAAAGTGCGCGCGCACACATACACACATGGCAGCTTCTGGCTGCGCCCAGTCCAGCAAAACAAAGGAACAGGGAAAGGAGTCCATGAAACAAGGAACAAACAATGAGTCCACAAAGTCAGGAAGAAGGTTCTGAGTCCACAAAGTCAGGAAGAAGGCACTGAGTTCACAAGTAAGGAAGAAGCGAGCAGTCCTGCAAACTCCAAATGTCAGTACTGGCACACCAAACTACCAATTCAGCATTTGTTCCTGACAAGCGCTCCTCCCCACAGCATCTCCTTAAATCTCAGTCCCCAGGTGTGCCTTGTGAAGAGGGGCGGGGCGCTCTCCTCCCGAGTCGTCGGGTCAGCCTGTGCTGTTGCCATCTTCTCTCCACTCTCCATGCTCGGGGATCAGGAGGGGGCGGTCTTTGCTCATTGCCTGAGCTTTGTCGCTCCTCATGCCCACTGCTTGCCTTCTCTCAGTCATCCTGCCCCTTTCCTCCCTGCTAACAAGCCGTCCCAATCCTGAGGGGCCCTGACCAGACTCCACCTGCTCCTTCCCACATTCCTACGAAGCCAACCCCTCGATCTCCGTTGGCTCCAGCTCCGGCTTGTCTTCGTCCATAGATTCAGGCTCAGACGGGGGCATGACAGTGGTGCCTATTTATCTATTTGCATGTTTTCAAACTGCTAGGTAAACCGGAAGCTCACCCCATTATGCGGCGCTCGGGTCTCAAACCAAGGCTGTCAGCTTCCCAGCTGACAAGCTCAGTGTATTTAACCGCTGAGCCACGGTGGCTCCTACGGAAATAGGAGAAGCCAACAAGTCTGCAGAATGCTGGAGAAACATGCGTACAAGTGCCAGATAGGATATTCGACTCTAATATCCATTTCCTGTACAGTGAACCCTCGCTATATCGCGGTTCACCATTCACGGTCTCGCTGCTTCATGGATTTGCATCGTGCATTGTGTTCTACATTCTGATTGGCTAAACGGTCTCTCCACTTCTTCTCTAACTGT
>JALIGW010000132.1:138783-158783 GCA_023053685.1 Diadophis punctatus similis | reverse complement strand
ATATATATATATATATATATATATGTATGTGTGTGTGTGTGTGTGTGTGTGTGTGTGTGTGTGTGTGTGTGTGTGTGTGTGTGTGTGTGTGTGTGTGTGTGTGTGTCTCTGTGTGTGTGTGTGTGTGTGTGTGTGTGTGTGTGTGTGTGTAACATTTTTTCCTGATAAATGAAAATAAAGGGAGACTATTATAGATCTATTTCGAGCTATTTTGCTCTCGTCAGATAGCCATACCCGTTGTGGGAATTGAACCTGGGCAGTCTGCTTGAAAGTCAGAAGATTAACCTCTAGGCCACAAGGTTCTATTCCAAATCATTCCCAATATATATTTATATATAGCCAAGAAATTAAAAGACGCTTGCTCCTGGGGAGGAAAGGTATGGCAAATCTAGACAGCATACTAAAAAGCAGAGACAATACCCTGCCAATGAACGTGCGTATAGTCTAAGGTGACCAGACGTCCCGCTTTTGGCGGGACAGACACGCTTTTCAAGCGTGTGTCCCGCGTCCCGCATTCTTTTCAAAAAGTCCCGCTTTTTTAAAAAGAATGCGGAAGCAGCGGGACGTCTGGTCACCCTAAAGGGAAAGACGACCCACGCGTGCGCAGAAACAATCTGTACTGGTGGCGGTAGCAACAGCGGCGGCAGCACTGGCGAGTGAAGTTGAAAGCCCTGCTGATAACATGGTAGGTGGGGGGGGGGTCGGGTGGATTTCCCCGCCTGGAACGACCCCCCCCAACGCGCGCGCTCGGGGAGGAGGCGGAGAGGCAGGCTCCTCCCGCGGGAAGAGCAGAGTCGCCCCCGCCCGCGAGCAAAGGCCAGCGTCGGGCACACCCCCCCCACGCCAGCCCGCATCATGGGGAGCGAGCGAACGAGCGAACGAGCGAGGGGGCAACGGGCGCGCAGGGCTGCGAGGGAGTTGCGCAGGGAGCCGCGGCGGGACGCAAGGCGGCGGCAGGGATGGGAGGGCTCCGCGGCTGCGTGGGGAAGGAGCCCCGGGCTGGGCAGAGAACCTTTACCCTTCTCTTCCTCTCCTCCTCCTCCCCCAGTCCGCGGGCTTCAACTGCCGGGCATCGTCCACACGGCACGGTTCTATTGGTTGTGGTGACTCCCCCCCCATCTGGATTCCGTTCAGCGCTAGAATTAGGCTGGCCGAGGCTCTCTGAACGGACTTATAATATGGAAACTGCATAACCTCCCGCCTCCCCCCACCAACCTGGACGCCGACATTTGCTTTATTTTGCCCTCTGCGCATGCGCAGCGTTCTGCGCATGCGCAGAGGGCAAAACTCAATTTGCGACGTCCAGGCGCCCCCCCCCCCATGGTGTCCCAATTAAAAAAAAAAATCTGGTCACTTTAGTATAGTCAAGGCTATGGTTTTCCCAGTTGCAATGTATGGCTGTGAAAGTTGGACCGTAAGGAAGGCTGAGCTCCAAAGAATTGAGGCCTTTGAACTATGGTGCTGGAGAAGACTCCTGCGAGTTCCTTGGATTGCAAGGTGATCCAACCAGTCAGTCCTAGAGGAGATCAACCCTGACTGCTCTTTAGAAGGCCAGATCCTGAAGATGAAACTCAAAATACTTTGGCCACCTAATGAGAAGGAAGGACTCACTAGAGAAGAGCCTAATGCTGGGAAAGATTGAGGGCAAAAGATGAAGGGGACGACCAGCGGTGGGTTGCTTGCTTACTGGTGCCGGTGCGCTGTGTGCGCATCCCCAAAATTCACAGAAAAAGATGTCGACGTGCGTGACGGACCAACAGAAAGGGCTCCGGAGTGGTCGCGTGCAAATTGCTCAATCGGCTGCTCCCTACCGGAGCTGTGCACCAGACAGCTCCAGCAGGAACCCACCTCTGGGGACGACAGAGAATGAGGTGGCTGGATGGAGTCACTGAAGCAGTCGGTATGAGCTTAAATGGACTCCGGAGGATGGTAGAGGACAGGAAGGCCTGGAGGAACACTGTCCATGGGGTCACGATGGGTCGGACATGACTTTGCAACTAACAATATATAAATATATAAATATACATATGGAATTTTATACTTCCTTATGCATTTTTTTAAAAGGCTAAAGCAACGCAGGAGCAATCTCTCTGCCTCACAGGTTTCAGCTAGATTTTCAGTGCAAGGAAACTTGGCAAGATTCCTTCTGAACTGTGTGGGAAGGAATTACATACACGGAGAAGCTAATTTTGGGAACAGAACACCCTGTTGCTCTGCAGTTTGCAGAAAGCTGCTGAAGAAATGACATTCATGAACCAATGAAAGTACTTAAGCAGCGATACCTGCTTGATGAACCCATAATCCTTACGTTACACAAGGACAAAATAATTAGCAAAAATAAATAAGTAATTCCTGTACATGCATCCTCAGGAATAGCACAGCTACTAATCCCTCTGATAAAATTGATTGAAAGAGATCAGATGTAGTGTTAGAAAAGACCCTAACCATAAACAATGCCTTGTAATAAATGACAGGTTAACATTTCCTGCTATTTGAGGCAGGAAACAAATCAACAATCTCTAAAATAGGGTATAGAATACAGGATAATAGAGTTGGAAGGGACCTTGAAGGTCTTCTAGTCTAACATCCGATGACACGGGGTGAGGTATCAGCAATATGCTGATGATACCTAGTTGTACATCTCCACCCCGTCTCAGTTCAGGGAAGCAGTCGATGTAATGTGCTGTTGCCTGGACGATGTTAGGGTCTGGATGGGAATGAATAGGCTCAAGCTCAATCCTGACAAGACTGAATGGCTATGGATATTGCCCCCTAGGGATTATGTCGATTTCCCCTCCTTGGTTCTCGGGGGAGAAAAATTGACTCCTTCAGAATGGGCTCGCAATTTGGGTGGTCTCCTAGATCCACAGCTAAAATCGGAGCAACATCTGTCAGCTGTGGCTAGGGGAACCTTTGCACAGGTTCGCCTTGTGCACCAATTGCGACCCTACTTGGAGAGGGAGGCTTTACTCACAGTCACTCATGCCCTTGTCACCTCACGGCTGGACTACTGTAACGCGCTCTACATGGGGCTACCCTCAAAGAGTATCCGGTGACTGCAACTGGTGCAAAATGCAGCTGCGCGAGCTGTGGTGGGTGTTCCGAGATACACCTACGTAACACCTATTCTCCACCAGCTGCATTGGCTGCCCATTAGTCTCCGGACGCAATTTAAGGTGTTGGTTTTGACCTTTAAAGCCCTACATGGCTCAGGGCCAGGTTACCTTCGGGACCGCATCCTACCACATACCTCCCTAAGACTGGTTAGATCCCACAGAGTTGGCCTCCTCCAGGTCCCATCCTGGATTGTGTAGTATACATTCATGAAGACAGAAGACTCAATGTTGAAATATGAGTAGTCCTTGACTTATAACCACAATTGAGCCCAAAATATCTATTGCTAAGTGAAACATTTGTTAAGTGAATTTGGCCTCATTTTATGACCTTTCTTACCACAGTTGTTAAGTAAGTAACTCTGCAGTTAGTAACACGGTTGTTAAGTGAATCTGGCTTCCCCATTGACTTTGCTTGTCAGAAGCTTGCAAAAGGAGATCACATGACCCTGGGACACTGCAGCTGTCATAAATATGAGTCAGTGGCCAAGCATCCAAATGGTGATCATGTGACTATGGGGATGCTGCAATGGTCGTAAGCAGGGGTGGGTTCCTACCGGTGCGGTGTTGCCTGTTCGTCGCCGCAGAGCCGAAGAAACTGGCAGCGTTCGTGGCGTGGGGCTTCCCCCGCCCGCTTTCCCCAGCCACCGGGATGCCGCCATTTGCGTTCTTTTGCCCTCTGCACATGCGCAAAGTGTTCTGCTTGCACAGAGGGCAAAAGAACGCAAATGGCGGCGTCCCGGCGGCCAGGGAAAGCGGGCGGGGGAAGCCCCGTGCCGCAAATGCCGCCAGGTTCTTCGGCTCTGCGGCGACGAACAGGCAAGACCGCACTGGTAGGAACCCACCCCTGGTCGTAAGTATGAAAAACGGTCATAGGTCACTTTTTCAGTGCCGTTGTAATTTTGAACTGTCCTTAAATAAACTGTTGTAAGTCAAGGACCATCTGTACAATGAAGGACAAAAACATGGCTGCACACTGGGTTCACCTGTGTCCCACACTGTGGCCCATCTCTACATAACACATAGAACAATAATAAGGTTGGAAGGGACGTTGGAGGTCATCTAGTCCAACCCCCTGCTGGAACAGAAGACCCTATACCATGTCAGGCTGTTCAATCCCTTCTTAAAAACTTTCAGTGATGGAGCACCCGCGACTTCTAGTGGCAAGCTGTTCCACTGATTAATTGTCCTTACTGTCAGGAAGTTTCTCCTGAATTCCAGGTTGCTTCTCTCTTTGATCAGTTTCCACCTGTTGCTTCTTGTCCCACCTTCAGGTGCTTTGGAGAACAGATTGACCCCCTCTTCTTTGTGACCCCTCAAATACTGGAAGACTGCTATCATGTCAGCCTTGGGCTTTTGCATTAAACTAGACATACACAATTCCTGCCTTTGTTTCTTTGTATGTTTTAGCCTCCAGCCCCCTAATCACCTTTGCTGCTCTTCTTTGCACTTTTTCTAAAATCTCAACATCTTTTTATATATATATCATGGAGACCAAAAACTGGATGCAATATTCCAGAAGAAGTAGAAACCATAGTGGACGATACTTGGGTGAAGATTAAAACACAGGAAGTAAAAGCCTTCAGCAAATACATCAATGTACATCAATACATTAAATTTGTACGGGAAGATGTTAAGGAAAATAGTCTAGCCCAGGGGTCTCCAACCTTGGCAACTTTAAGAGTTGTGGACTTCAACTCCCAGAATTCCTCAGCCAGCAAAGCTGGCTGAGGAATTCTGGGACTTGAAGTCCACAACTCTTAAAGTTGCCAAGGTTGGAGACCCCGGCCAGCCTTCCTGGATTGTTCAGTATGCATAAATGAGGACAGAAGCCTCAACATTGGAGTTTACAGATCACACACAGTTCACACACAGATCAATATTTACATTTTGATTCTCACCACTCGTTAGTGCACAAAATGGCAGTTATCAGAACCCTACATCACCAAGTTTGCCTAACCAGTAAAGAGGAAAAAGGAAAAAAAGAAGTATTTGAGGGGCAAATATTTGAGGAGCTGCCACAGAGAGTAGGGGGTCAAGCACCTGAAGGCCAGACAAGGAATAATGGGTGGAAACTGAACAAGGAGAGATTCAACCTGGAAATAAGGAGACATTTTCTGACAGTGAGAGCAATCAACCGATGGAACAGAAGTTGCCTTCAGAAGTTGTGGGAGTTTCATCACTGGAAGCTTTCAAGAAGAGACCAGACTTCCATCTGTCAGAAATGGTATAGAGTCTACTTGGGTGGGGGGTTGGACTAGATGACCTACAAGGTCCCTTCCAACTCTCTTAACCTGTAATTAACATCAAGGAAGCCCTCAGAACTTGTGGCTGTTCCAACTGAGCCTTCCTCGAATCCAGAAAAAGACCCAACAAGAGAATAGAACAACAATGAAGTCATCATTTAAGAAACCATAAATGTGTTTTTAAGAACTTCGCCTACATAGACCAATTTATCTGCTTCATTTTTCCCCCTCTGTCTACCTGCCTTCCTTCCTCCCTCTTCTGAAGATTTCGTAAAATCTGACCTCAGCAGAATCTTCCCAACGTCTGAAACAGATGATTGGAAAGCTAATAAATGCAAAATAGTTAAATTAGAGGCGAAGTTGGCGGAGTTCGCGTTAGAAATGCTATTTTTATTTGGGGAAGATTTCTCCATTTTTCCCCCCACTGACAATTTCCGAAGCGAAAAAACGTCTCCAATATCGAGTGCACTGCTAATTGGACCTGAAATTGACACTGCAAGAGAAATGAAAGAGCTTTCTTTCTCTCTCTCTGCTCTTTCCTTCCCCTTCTGTAGCTAACAAATCCAAAAATGCCATCATCCAGCTCCAATAAACAAGAGAAATCACCCTTTCCAAGGCAGAATCATTAACAAACACCCCTTGTAGGCTATTTTACTGGGACGGTAAATATTTCTGGTCAGTCGTGAATAGCAAAAAATGCCATTAGTGTACATTGTCTCACCCTGTTTAACAAAGCAACCTTAATTAAGAACTCCAGAAGGATGCCCACGGGCTATCTAAATATGGAGAATATGGATAGGTTTGAAATGATTATGGACAAATGTAATTTTAAACATGCGCTAGTCTCTCCTGAGAAACAAGTCACATTGCTAAAGAGCCAATTAAATTACAAGCTGGATTTTCTCTCTCTCTCTCTCCCCTATTTTAAAAGCGAACATTTAGTTCTTAAAGTCTGTCTTGAAAGAGATGTCAAATTAACAATAAGAAAACCGCAGGATTCTTTTCATATTCTGCTCCCTGCTCTAAATAGCACTTAGAGCTCCATTTTGAGTTCCTTTTTTTTAATAAAATAAAAATGATGCTTTTCATTTCTAAGGAGATCTCTTTCTGCTTAGATAGCATTGTGCAAAGGAAATGTGTTACGCTTTCTAAACAAATATTTAAACACTTCAAAAGTGCTAACCTAAAAGTTTTTCCCCCTTTAATACTGTATTTTTCCTTTACTAGACATTAGAATCTTCATAGCGAATAGGAAAACAAAGCAATGAAAAAAAGTATATAATGACATCTCCCACTGTTTCTTTCTCCAATATAGCAAAATCTGGTTCTATGGCAATTTTATCTAATGTATTTTTTTTTTATTCCAGAAGGATCTCCTTAGGTACGGCCATGAGTGGTTTATTGTCCACTCCAAAGGCAAAACATGAAAACATTTACCTCAGTATTGGTTAAACTTGATTTTTTTTTAACCTGCTACCATATAAGTTGTGGAAAAATACATGAAAAAAAGGAATTACAGGTAGTCTTACAACAGTTTGTTTAGTGACCGTTTGAAGTTACGGCATTGAAAAAAATAACTTATGAGCATTTTTCACACTTATGACTGTCGCAGCATCCCCGTGGTTACATGATTAAAATTCAGATGGTTGGCAACTGATTCATATTTATGACGGTTGCAGTGTCCTGAGGTCACGTGATCCCCTTTTGCGACCTTCTGACAAGCAAAGTTAATGGGGAAGCCAGATTCACTTAACAACCGTGTTACTAACGTAACAACTGCAGTGTTTCACTTAACAACAGTGGTGAGAAAGGTCATAAAATGAGGCAAAACTCACTTGACAACTGTCTCACTTAGCAACAGAAATTCGGGGTCAGTTGTGGTCATATGTTGAGGACTGCCCATATACAGAGAGAGTTATACAGTATGAAATAGAAAAATATATCAAGCCAAAGCTTTTGAGGGGGGAAAAGGTAAAAAAACAACAACAGGAATTTGGTGGACAGATTTCAAATCTTCAGAACAATTGTGGAGGATTTATTCATGTTTTTTTCATTGTAGAAATTCTACCTCAGATTTTTGGTTATAAAACGTGACATCACTGGCCCAGCAGATTTATGCCTGCTGATATGGGGAAAAGAATGAGTTTAATTTTGTGTAAACATGGGTTTAATTTTGTGTAAACATGGATAGGATCATATAATGCTGCAACTTCTCTTCAGGAATGGAGCAGAGAGACCAAGGGTGTCCATAGGAGATGGACATAAAAAGCAAGTAGTGTGTTGATTGTACCAATGGCTGCCATCTTGAATTTTACCACACCCTGTGGACTTTCCTCAAAACAGACTCAATGTAGGGGTAGAGTCAAGAGAGTAATCAGCCTGGAATCATTACATTCCCATCAGAACAGCTGGAAAAGCTTCTTCAGGTTCTAGGTCACCTGGATCTTAGGCCATGAGGAGACCTTCAAAGCCATCTCCATGTTTTGCTTTGAACAGCCTTTGGTGGCAACTTTGCCCTCATCCTTTCTGGTGTGTTTCCATTTCTCCACACTCATGAATTTGGATGCCTACGAATTAGCATCCATATGCTGCCATTTGACAGCCTGTGCCACATGGCAAAGCTGCTGCCAGTTTCCTTTTGTTCCTTTGTTCTCTGCCACCCCCTCTAATTGTGTTATAATTACAAGAATCGGAGAGGAAAGTCAAGGCTTCAGGGAAATTCTCTTCGCCCCTCTTCTCTCTGCCCT
Source organism: Diadophis punctatus similis (assembly GCA_023053685.1). Classification (NCBI taxonomy): domain Eukaryota; kingdom Metazoa; phylum Chordata; class Lepidosauria; order Squamata; family Dipsadidae; genus Diadophis; species Diadophis punctatus. The sequence goes on along the minus strand of JALIGW010000132.1, from coordinate 150,677 downwards.
ACTTAACATTTTCTTTCCTGTCACCCTGGCAAGAGTGGGTTATTAAAAAAAGGAAACCATATAAATCCAGAGGAGCTAAATAAATGCAAGTTTGAAAAGGCACTCCTCCGTAAAGAACGAACAAAAGGTCCCAGGAAATAGTCCATTCTCCATAAGCCAGAAAACGTGGTACAAAGAAATAGATTAAATCAAAACAAGATAATAATAATAATAATAATAATAATAATAATAATAATAATAATAATAATAATAATAATAATAATAATAATAATAATAATAATAATAATAATAATAATAATAATAATAATAATAATAATAATAATTTTATTTATTTGTCAAACATGTATAGGATAGTAGTAGTTTGTATAAACATAACTAAAAATTACCGATAAAAGAGGACAATAGGACAGTAGGACAGGGATGGTAGGCACAGTGGTGCGCTTATGCACGCCCCTTACAGACCTCTTAGAAACAGGGAGAGGTCGACTGTAGACAGTCTAAGGTTAAAGTTTTGGGGTTTTGGGAAGAAACCACAGAGTCAGGTAGTGCATTCCAGGCATTGAAAACTCTGTTGCTGAAGTCGTATTTTCTGCAGTCGAGTTTGGAGCGGTTTACATTTAGTTTGAATCTATTTCGTGCTCGTGTATTGCTGCGGTTGAAGCTGAAGTAGTCATTAACAGGAAGGACATTTTGGTATATGATTTTATGAACTACATTTAGATCAGATCGGAGGCGACGTAGTTGCAAATTGTCTAATCCCAGTATTTCAAGTCATCATCATCATCATCATCATCATCATCATCATCATCATCATCATCATCATCATCATCATCATGACAACCAGGTCCTTTGGAACAACTCGATGGATGGATAAAAATACCAGACTGTGTGACAAACCTTAAAAGAAAAAATAAAATAAAATGCCAGACAAGGAAGTTATTACAAACTAAGACCACACTAACGAAGAATACTTTAAATACATATCTAATTTTCTCATTGTGCTTTCTGAGATTTGTGCCATTCCTGGGTACTTTGCCCAAAAAAGAACCTCATTGTCTTTGTCCTTTCCTTCCCACATGCTAACCACTATGGTCTCTCACTCACGTTGTGTTAAGAGTTTTGCAAAAATCCCTTCCCATCCCGGAAGGAAATTGTTTTCCGATTTTTCAGAGCTGCGGAAGGGAGAATTTTCTCTCTCCCAGTCTGGTTCTGTGTGTTCTGACCTGGCCTTCGCGGAAGCAAGAAACACAATCCCCGCAAAGAAAAAAACCCTCTTTATTTACACATTGGGAATTAACTGCATTCACCAACAGAAAGTCCAGGCAAGAATCCTGCAAGGAGTTAACTGAAACGATAGTCCTTATCAGTTATAATTAAGTCAGTTCAAACAGAGAAATAGACAAACCTCAGTTCTGGCAAGGCAGTCTTTGTCCTACGAAACACACAAGGAGCAAACTGTCCAAAAATGTGAATGGTTGTCTGAGACAACCAAACCACTCCATTTTCCTCTTATTTATTCCTCAACCAGGGAGGGGGCATTCAGTGTCCACGTGTGCCTTTCTTCCCGAGTCAACTCCTTGTCCTCAGTTGTTCTTCTCTCCTAACAGCTCTGTGCATACGTGCATCTGCAACAGGCCACAGTTGTTCTTCCTCTCCACTTATCTCAGCTTCCGAAGGCAGCTGCCTCTCCGGTGGCTGGGAAATGTCGGACAGCCCTGGTTCTATCTCTGCTTCCGATGCTGAGCATCCATCAGTGCCTTCCCCAGACTCCAGGACTGGCCCAGGTTCCTCCCCAACCTCCTCATCGTCCGATTCTGCCGCCAGCTTCACTGGCAGCTGGCGGGCTACAACACTGTGGTAGTTCATGGGATACATCCCAACACACAATAAAAATATAAATAAACGTATCAGGGAAAGGGTTATTCTGATGTGGAAGAAATATTTCACATTTGGAGCTGTCCAGCTTGCTGAACTGTGCAATAGTTACTTAAGGAAAGCTGGAAAAACATATGGGTTGGTTTAGACTCGTTTTCCTTGGTAAGAGAATAGTTAAATCTACACTTTACACTTGGCTGGTTGTTTGGTTAACATGACACTGAAACAGAACCTCCATTGTTGAATTTACACAACATGCCAGGTCACAAAGACCTAAATTGAGCTTTGCTGTGGTGGCACAGTGATTAGAATGCAGTATTCTGCTACATATTCAAAATGGACAGTGATATATGTATGTATGTATGTATGTATGTATGTATGTATGTATGTATGTATGTATGTACGTACATACGTATGTATAGGTATAGGTATAGGTATAGGTATAGGTATAGGTATAGGTATAGGTATAGGTATAGGTATAGGTATAGGTATAGGTATAGGTATAGGTATAGGTATAGGTATATACCGGTATATGTATGGTGCAGGTATATATTTATGCATGTATATGGCATGTGTATTTGTTTGTTGTGTATGTGTTTGGGTAGATATACATTTTCTCTTGAGAACAGGCATCCTTCAAAAGTCGCTAACATGAGGACCCAGATTGTTGGGGGCCATAGGCTAACTCCGTAAACCGCTTAGAGAGGGCTGGAAAGCACTATGAAGTGGCATATAAGTCTAAGTGCTATTGCTGTGTTGTGTGAATGAAGCTGCTTGTCATTCCTTCCAGGTAAACCAGACAGGAAACAGGACCAGATGAACTAATTCTACTCAACTGTAAGGCTACATGAATAGAATCTTATAAATCTGAAAGTACAAGTTTGCCCAATGCTCATCAGTGTCCCTTGGGTCTGTCTTGCAAAGTCTTGCAAATTAGCTCATCCCGAAATGGAATAAAGCCTTCATAATTTTTTTTGCAAGAGTTTAGTGTGGGAAGAGATGTTTTTTTAAAAAAAGAGGCAGGCAGGATGTTGGAAGGATAAAGCAACCTCTGCAGATAATCAGCTGAAAAGGATAATGAAAACAAATGTTTTATTATTATTATTATTATTATTATTATTATTATTATTATTATTATTATTATTATTATTATTATTATTATTATTATTATTATTATTATTATTATTATTATTATTATTATTATTATTATTATTATTATTATTATTATTATTATGGCATTGATATTATGAAAGATTTAGACCAAATTATGGTGGGCTTCCAGAAATCAGTGAAGGCAGAGTTGTTCCAGAATCCCTTTGGCAATGGAGTGTTTTTATATACAGTACAGATAGGCCTCAACTTACGACTACAAAGGAGCCTCGAAATTTCTGCTGTTAAGCGAGACAATTGTTAAGTGAGTTTTGCCCCATTTTATAACCTTTCTTGCCACACTTGCTAAGTGAAGCACTGCAGTTGGTCACGAAAGAGGATCACCTGATCTAGGGACACTGCAACCGTCATAAATATGAGTCATTTGCCAAGCATCTGAATTTTGCTCTCGGGGGGATGCTGCAATGGTCGTAAGTGTGAAAAATGGCCATAAGTCACTTTTTTTTCGGTGCTGTTGAAACTTTGGGCAGTCATTAAATGAACTGCTGTATGTCGAGGACAGCCTATATGTAGCTTTAAAAGTGTTGCCATCGGTATTGCGGAAGGGTTGTTTACCCTTATCCTGCCCTTATCCTTCATCCTGCATGTAACAGGATGAAGAGCGGCTACCAAAGCAAAGGTCAGATAAGAGAGGCTTGAACCCAGAGCAAGAAAGTAACTTTTTAACCCACCAGGTGTCTAGTGATTGCTCTAGCTCCGTGATGGCGAACCTATGGCACGCATGCATGCCATAGGTGGAACGCAGAGCCATATCTGCCGAACCGTGAGCCATTGCCCAAGCTCAGCTCCAGTGCACATGTGCGCGCCAGCCAGCTGATGTTCAGTTCATGTGGAGGTTCTTGGAGGGCCGTTTCCGGCCTCCGGAGAGCCTCCAGGAGGGGCGGGGGAGCCATTTTCGCCCTCCCCATGCTCCAGGGAAGCCTCTGGAGGCTGGGGAGGGCACAAAACGGGTCTACCGGGCCCACCGGAAGTCAGGAAAAGGGGCAGCAGGGGGTCGTTAGTGCATGCGCAGGGGGCAGGGCAGCACATGGGGGCCACGCGCACATGTGTAGGGCATGGGGGCATTGAATTATGGGTGTGGGCATGCACATGCGTGCCTGCGATAGCGCATGCGCGCTTTTGGCACCCGAGGAAAAAAAGGTTCGCCATCACTGCTCTAGCTGATTCTTCTATATTCCAAGGTGGCATTCTGCCTGAAGATGATGGAGACCCAAAGCAAAGTCTTCGAGGAACAATCATTCCTCTCCATCCTCCATTCTTAAGAGGACTCCCAAGTGAGGCATCATCTGCAGAATAACAAAGTTGGAAGGGACCTTGGAGGTCTTCTAGTCCAGCCCCCTGCTCAGGCAGGAAAACCTATAGCATTTCAGACAAATGGTTGTCCAATCTCTTCTTAAAAACTTCCAGTGTTGGAGCCTTCACAACCTCTGGAGGCAAGTTGTTCCACTGGTTAATTGTTCTAACTATCAGGCAATTTATCCTTAGTTCTAAGTTGCTTCTCTCCTTGATTAGTTTCCACCCATTGCTTCTTGTTCTACCCTCCAGTCCTTTGGAATAATAGCTTGACTCTCTCTTCCTTGTGGCAGCCCCTTAAATATTGGAAGACTGCTATCATGTCATCCCTTAGTCCTTCTTTTCATCAAACTAGGCATACCCAGTTCCTGCAACCGTTCTTCCTATGTTTTAGCCTCCAGTCCCCTAATCATCTTTGTTGCTCTTCTCTGCACTCTTTCTAGAGTCTCAACAAGGGGTGAAATGCAATTTTTTTCCCTACCGGTTCTGTGGGCGTGGCTTGGTGGGCGTGGCAGGGGAAGGATACTGCAAAATCTCCATTCCCACCCCACTCCTGGAGGAAGGATATTGCAAAATAGCAATAGCAATAGCACTTAGACTTATATACCGCTTCATAGTGCTTTACAGCCCTCTCTAAGCGGTTTACAGAGTTCAGCATATTGCCCCCAACAATCTGGGTCCTCATTTTACCCACCTCAGAAGGATGGAAGGCTGAGTCAACCTTGAGCCTGGTGAGATTTGAACAGCTGAACTGCTGAACTAGCAGTCACTGAAGTAGGTTGCAGTGCTGCTTTTAACCACTGCACCACCTCGGCTCCATTCCCACCCCACTCTGGGGCCAGCCAGAGGTGGTATTTGCTGGTTTTCCGAATTACTCAAAATATCCGCTACCGGTTCTCCAGAACCTGCCAGAACCTGCTGAATTTCACCCCTGGTCTCAACATCTTTTTTTTTTTACATTGTGGCGACCAAAACCAGATGCAACATTCAAGTGTGGTTTTACCAAGGCATTATGAAGCAGTAAGAAGTGACAGAAAAGGATCTCCAGCAGCGTTAGATAACAACATGTTTATAAATCAATTACCTCCCCCACTTAGGCCAGGCCCCCTCATCTGCGGAATTGCAGTTTGTAAGGGACAAAATGACATTTATCACATTCTGATGGAAAGACGGCTGGCTCGGGAAAACAGCAATCAATTTGCGCATATGAAATGGATCTCCCGCTCGCCCTAAATGAAATGACAGGCGTGCAAAGGCCGAGGCAGCTGAATTTGGTGAAAGGGGCAGTTGGTCACAGCCTGTTCAGACCTCCTCTGGAATGTAAACAATGCAGAAATACAGCCCTCCTACTTCCATCTCAGGCCTTATCTGTCACAGATCAACAATTCCGGGAAATGTCACCTGGATGACAAAGGTGGGTGCCACTGGTGAGGAAATGTTTGGGGTTGTGACAGCTTTCAAGTAATCACATTTGCTATGGCTAACAGCAACGGGGGTGGGGGTGGGGGGCGGGTAATGAGGTGGAGGCTGTCAAAACACCCAAGACATGGGCTTTGAGGCTATAGCTTGAAAGGGAATTGAGTGAGGATGAAGATCATGGTGATATGTGTTCCTGTTAGAAGACACCCTGGCAAGAAGGACCACACCTGAGTCTGTCATCTGCACCTCTATAACTGTCTGGTTTGCTTCTGCAACCCAACAAGACAGACACAGACTTCAGAGGATAATTAGAACTGCAGAAAAACCAATGGCTACCAACCTGCCTTCCATTGAGGACCTGTATACTGCACAAGTCAAAAAGAGGGCCATGAAAATATTTACCGACCCCTCGCATCCTGGACATAAATTGTTTCAACTCCTACCCTCAAAATGACGCTATAGAGCACTGCACACCCGAACAACTAGACACAAGAACAGTTTTTTTCCCGAACACCATCACTCTGCTAAACAAATAATTCCCTCACCACTGTCAAACTATTCACTAAGGCTGCATTACTATTACTATTAGTCTTCTCATCGTTCCTATCACCCATCTCCTCCCACTTATGACTGTATGACTGTAACTTGTTGCTTGTATCCTTACGATTTATATTAATATTGATTGTTTCCTGATTGCTTACTTGAACCCTATGACAATCATTAAGTGTTGTACCTCATGATTCTTGACAAATGTATCTTTTCTTTTATGTACACTGAGCGCATATGCACCAAAGACAAATTCCTTGTGTGTCCAATCACACTTGGCCAATAAAAAATTCTATTCTATTCTATTCACACTGAAGGGGGGGGCAGAGGGTTGCTGAAGGAGTGAGGTTGCGGGAATTAATTGCAATGGGAGGGGGATGTCAGGATTACTAAACAAGTACCGGTATGTGTGTTTTTGTAACCACAATTAGTTAGTTAAGTTAGTTTACTTTATTGTCATTGCACCTCATACAATGAAATTAAATAGCAATAGCAATAGCAATAGCACTTAGACTTATATACCGCTTCATAGTGCTTTACAGCCCTCTCTAAGCGGTTTACAGATTCAGCCTATTGCCCCCAACAATCTGGGTCCTCATTTTACCCACCTCGGAAGGATGGAAGGCTGAGTCAACCTTGAGCCTGCTGAGATTCGATCTGCCAAACTGCAGCTAGCAGTCAGCTGAAGTAGCCTGCAGTACTGCACTCTAACCACTGCGCCACCTCGGCTCATCCAAGATGCCATCTTCAGTGTACATTATACATAAATAAATAAATAAAACAAAAATGCAATCCTTCACATTCAATACAGTTGTATTGAAAACCAGATATTGCATTAATATTGCACTATACCAGGGGTGTCAAACTCGATTTCATTGAGGGCTGCATCAGGATTGTGTTTGACCTCGGGGGGGGGGGGCTGGAGTGGGTGTGGCCAGGATGGGCGTGGCCAGCTCGATGTCACTTATGTCGGGGGCGCCTGTGGTGGCTGAGCACTCTGCCAGAGAAAATGGAGCTCGGGAGGACCCTGTGCAGCTCCCCTGAGCTCCATTTTCGCTGGCAGAGGCATTGTGGGCCAGTCCTTCACTGTTTCCAGGGTGGCCCCGCGGGCCAGATCTAAGCACCCCATAGGCCAGATCAGGCCCCCGGGCCTTGAGTTTGACACCCCTGCACTATATAGTAGAATAAGAATAAGAATAAGAAGAATAAGAATAAGAATAACAATATATTGTTTAAGAATATATAAGAATAAGAATAACAAAAATAAATTCAATATAGTTTGTGTATGTATATGTGAATATGTATATACATATACATATTAGCCACAGTGGCGCAGTGGTTAGAGTGCAGTACTGCAGGCCACTTCTGCTGCCTGCCGTCTGCCTGCAATTTGGCAGTTCGATTCTCACCAGGCTCAAGGTTGACTCAGCCTTCCATCCTTCCGAGGTGGGTAAAATGAGGACCTAGATTGTTGGGGGCAAGATGCTGACTCTGTAAACCGCTTAGGGAGGGCTGTAAAGCACTGTAAAGTGGTACCGTATTTTTCAGAGTATAAGATGCACCTTTTTGCCCCCCAAAAGAGGGTGGAAATGTCAGTGCATTTTATACATTGAATACAGCCATTTTTGGCCTCCTAAAGCCTCGCCCCTCCATCCCATTTTTGCGAAAAATGGGCCATTTGTTTTGCAAAAATGGGGCGTTTTTGCCTTCCCCCACCCACTAGGAGCGCTCTGCAGGCTTTCCAAACCCTCTGCATGCCCTGTTTTTGCAAAAAAAAGGGGTGAAAATGGGCCATTTTTTGCAAAAACGGGGGCGTTTTTGCCTCCCCCCACCCCCCGGGAGTGCTCTGCAGACTTCCCAAACCCTCTACGTACCCCGTTGTGCAAAAAAAAGGGGCAAAAAATGGGCCGTTTTTTTACAAAAACGGAGGTATTTTTGCCTTCTAATTACTTCATCTAGCATGACTGGAGGAGGAATGCTGGGAGTTGAAGTCCACTAGACTTAAAGTTGTCAAGTTTGAAGACCCCTGGGTTAGGGGTTAGGGGTACAAAGGGTCTTCAAACTTGGCAAGTTTAAGACTTGTGGACTTCAACTCCCATTCCTGAGCAAGGATGACTGGAGGAGGAATTCTGGGAGTTGAAGTCCACTAGTCTTAAAGCTGTCAAGTTTGAAGTTTGTAAAAAGTGTACATGGTTGTAAAAAGTATACATGGTTGTAAAAAGTGTACATGGTTGTAAAAAGTATTCTGCTATACTGGTATTTTATTAAATAATATATTACTACACCATTTGGTTCAGAATACTTTTTCCTTGTTTTCCTCCTCTAAAATCTAGGTGCGTCTTATACTCCGGTGCGTCTTATACTCCGAAAAATATGGTATATAAGTCTAAGTGCTATTGCTATTGCTATATGTATACGAAAATTATTGGGTAAAAATGAGCAGCCTGAAAAGATAGAGAGAAGAAAGTGCAACATTGCACACATTTTGTGGTTAGCCTTGACTGCCATCTCAACGAGCTTATGGTTAACTATGCATACCCTAGCAACCATTTTGTGAGAGTGTGCACAACACACTTTTCATATTCCAAATCTCCCAACCCCTCTCCCACCCAAAAGATTTCTCTACCTTAGGAATAAAGTAACATCCATGCGGTCACGTGAAGAACCTCGAGCTTTCTCAACAGCCTAAATTCTACCATCTAAACCAGTGTTCCTTAACATTGGTGACTTTAAGATCGGTGGACTTCAACTCCCAGAATTCTCCAGCTTCAATTGTGGGTTGTAAATCAAGGACTACCTGCCATTCGTCACAGTGCCAGGCTTCTAGCAAGTCAACTACATCCTTTCACTTGCCCTGACTTGAGATCATCCCATTTTCTGTTCTTTGGCTGTTCTTGATTTAGTAGCATGAGTAGGCAGTCCGATAGCTGGAGAATTCTGGGAATTGAAGTCCACCAATCTTAAAGTTGCAAAGGTTTGTGGAACACGGGGGTAGAAGACCACCCAAGTCCCTTCTGGCCCAATGCCTCTATGATTCTGGCCCAAGAAGTATCTGCCATTTGCACAAGCTCAACAATTGGAGTGAGTTCCAAGACTGGAAAGGTTTTTTTAGTACTGAATGAGGAATTCTGGAAGTTGTAGTCCATGTATCCCATCAAGTTTGAGAAACACTGATCCAAATCCTCTGATAAGTTAGAACAATTAATCAGTGGAAGGACTTACCTCCAGGAGTTGTGGGTGCTCCAACTCTAGAAGTTTTTAAGAAGAGATTGGACAAGCAGGGGGTTCTCTTCCAAGTTCTCTTCCGATTCTATTATTCTGTTTTTCTAGCAGTGGCTATAAACTTAGAAGAACCATCATGTTTTCTTGCCAACAATCCGCCTCATTTAAGATAGAGAGTGTTGTGGTCCACCAGTGGCCTGCAGAGCTGGCAGCAGAGTCAGACAGTGAGGAATCTGGGGAGGAACATAGGCCAGGCCTGGAGTCTGGAGAAGGCTCGGTGCCAGAGACAGAGATCCAGCCCGGGCCATCTGGGAGGTCTGTGCTGACTCCGGAGCCTCCAGAGCCTCCAGAGGCAGAGGAACAGGGGGAGCCTGTTCCCAATGTGCGCATGCGCAGAGCTGCCAGAAGGCAAGAATAGTTATGGAGGAAAAGGGCTACTCGGGAGTAAGGCTTGGAGATGATTGGCCCCTCCCATAGGACATAAAAGAGGAGCAACCGGATGTGCTCATTGCAGGAAGCAACTTGGTTCAATTCTGATCGGTGTAACTCAGCAGTTCCGTTCTGACTCTGTGTTCTGTTTGGCCTTGCAAAGTCAATTAGTCAATTAATTGCCAGTTAGGTCTTTGGCAGCGTGTCAAGAGAGATAAAGGTTGGTGCTTATCAGCCTTCTTCCAAAAGACTGTGGCAGACTTCTGTTGGACTAATTAACATTGTTTGTTACTTATTACAGCTGGGAATGAACAGAATTCACAGCCATTGAAATAAAGAGGTTATTTTGGGTCTACGTTTGTGTTTTATGATTTATCGGGAAGCCTAGGTCAGAACAGTGAGAAGGAGTTGTATCCTAACCCCCATGATGACAAAATCTGTCATTTTTAAGGCTGTATTCAACCTAAGTATTTCCAGGTTGGAGTTTTCTAGTAGGTCTGGGCAGTACTTCAGATGCTTTTAAGAGCCTGTGGGGATACTGATGTAACACCTGTTGGCAACTCCTTAAAGCAGTTCTTATCCTATGTGTAAGCTTCACACAGTTATCTGTTTGGCATCGGAGTGGGAACAGCATGCTGAAATGAACAGCTCTTAAGTCTTATCCACCAAAGAACTGGATTTATCACAGAGTCACAGAGTTGGAAACGTCCACAGGAAAGATCTAAACTAATTCTTCAGAACGTGAAACAAAGCTAGTTAAATCAGTCATGAGGCACCAGTCCAGCTTCTACTTAAAAACTCCAGAAATGTAGAAGCTACAACTCCACAGGTAGATTGCAGATATTATTTGCAGGACACTCTATCTAAATGAAATACAGATACAGTAGTTGCAACTGATACCTATTATTTCTAATAGTTTTGAAACAGTGGAAAAGGACGCCTGTCCTGATAGCCTTTGATGACTCTGAATGCTGAAATCCAATTTAAGCTCATTCATCTTTTCCCCAGACTGAACGCCTCAAGTTCCTTCCAGTGGTGGGTTCCTACCGGTGCTGTCCACTCTATAGCACCAGTAGTGGCACGCTGGTGACGTCACAGTACTGGTGCGGTCGGTTGCCGGTGCCTGAGCGCTGCTATTACATTTTTTTTTAATTAAAATTTTCTTCTGCGCATGCCCAGAAACCGAGCTTCCAGCACTGCGCATGCGCTGCCTTTCTACCCCACAGTGAGTCCAAGCAGGGGAGGATGGCTGAGGGAGCGCGTGAGACGCTGAAAGAATGGGCGGCAGGAGCTATCTCCATTCCCCTCCCTTCAGCAGTCCAAGAAGCAGTGATGATCCCAGGCATTTTCGCACGTTCAGGGCTTCTCGAGCTGCTGAGGGGAGGGGGAACGGGTGGCAGGAGCCTAGGATCATCGAATGGGGAGAAGCATTCAGGCCGGACGGAGCCTCCTAGAAGAACTGCTGCCGCCGTCTTGCTGCTTCCGCTGTGGGGGGCTGCGTTGTGGGTGGGCAATGCCCCCTGTTTCTCCAGCCACTGCCAAGCTCCTGAGGCCCATGCCCACCCGGTCACATGGCTGGCAAGCCACACCCACAAAATAAGCCATGCCCACAGAGTGGTAGTAAAAGAATTAGGAACCCGCCCCTGGTTTTCTGCCCTAACACAACATTGTCTTCAAGTTGTGGGATCCAATCTGGGTCAGTCACCAAGACAAGAGGTCTTCCAAGCTTTCGGACTCATGCCGGAGCCCATCTTCACAGGCAAGAGCCGAGGTGGTGCAGCGGTTAGAGTGGGGTACTGCAGGCCACTTTAGCTGACTGAGATCTGCAGGTCAGCGGTTCAAATCTCACCGGCTCAAGGTTGACTCAGCCTTCCATCCTTCCGAGGTAAGTAAAATGAGGACCCAGATTGTTGGGGGCAATGTAAATATGCATTGCTTAC
>JALIGW010000132.1:103783-133783 GCA_023053685.1 Diadophis punctatus similis | reverse complement strand
CAGGGAAATACAGTGGTTACTTTCACTTTCCCCCAAGCATTCCCCCTCCCATCCATGTTCAAAGCAGACTGTCACCATATGGTAGCGAAGCACACAAGCAAATAGAGGTGGCAGCTGATTAAACCCTTTTCATTCCTTTGACTATTATCTACTGCCAATTTAGTGCTGACCGTTAGTTGACCAGATTCTGGTGTCTAGGCATGAGCCATAAATCATCTTAACTGGACTGAATGTGTGGTCCCAATTCGTCGTGCCTGACAGAATCCAATAAAAGCCATTCTCCAGAGAATTGCAACATGCTAATATGGGAATAATGCAACCAAGTGATTAAGTACAGGTAGTCCTCAACTTACAACAGTTCATTTAGTGACTGTTCAAAGTTACAACGGCACTGAAAAATAGTGACTTAGGACCGTTTTTCACACTTATGACTGTTGCAGCACCCCCACAGTCACGTGATCAAAATTCAGATGCTCGGCAACTGGCATGTGTTTATGATGGTTGCAGTGTCCCGGGGTCACGCGATCCCCTTTTGCGACCTCCCAACAAGCAAAGTCAATGGGGAAGCTGGATTCACTCAACAACCGTGTTACTAACTTAACAACTGCAACGGTTCACTTAACAACAAGAAAGGTCGTAAAATGAGGCATAGCTCACTTAACAACTGTCTCACTTAGCAAGATAAATTTTGGACTCAGTTGTGGTCATAAGTCACCTGCATTGGGGGTGGGGTGGGGGAACCAAGAGATAATTTTCTTTTTAGTGAATCACAAGAGTGTTTAGAGACTGCATAAACAATTGCCTTGTGGCTATCTTAGGAAACACTTTTTTAAAAAGGCGACATAAAGGTAAAGGTAAAGATTCCCCTCGCACATATGTGCTAGTCGTTCCCGACTCTAGGGGGCAGTGCTCATCTCCATTTCTAAGCCAAAGAGCCAGCGCTGTCCGAAGACGTCTCTGTGGTCATGTGGCCGGCATGACTAAACACCAAAGGCGCACAGAACGCTGTTACCTTCCCACCTAAGGTGGTCCCTATTTTTCTACTTGCATTTTTTAATGTGCTTTCGAACTGGTGACATATGATGTTCGTCCATCGTATTCGAAGAGGACCTTAACATCTATCATAGACCTGAGTCGCCTGTGTGCAGGTCCGCAGCTACAGCTCCCTGTGTATCCACACCAGCTGCTTTGTCGCTCACCCATCGCCACAGGACTTTTCACAGGACTTGGGAGGGATGTCAAGACTTGTGCATGAATTGGATTAAAGTGAGGGAGAGGTGCGCATAGTCAGCCTCACTCTCTCTTCTCAGATTCCATCTTGCTCCAAATAGCAGGACAAGAGTCGAGACAGTTGGAGATGGGCTGGGCGCAGTGGTTGACCATGCATGTCTTGCCATGCTCTTAGCGTACCACATCGCTTGCAGAAACCACCTTCATGACCGCTGTCCTATTCTAGTAGATTTCATCCGCTCAGTCTGCCGGAATCAGACTTCAAATGCTCGGGATAGACAAGTCCCTATCTCACCGAAGGTCGATGACCCAACGGCTACTCTCAACCTGGTTTGGCCAGCCTTTCGAAACTGTTGCCAACTGTTGCAGTGTGGCCACTGCACATGCTACAGCTGCTAGGAGCCACAGGTGAGAGCTGAGTGACAGGTGAGGACCAAAGGTGAACGAGCTGCCCTAAAAGCTGCCCTAAAATGAGCTGCCGTAAAAGGACATGACATGCCCCTACACCAGAGGTGCTACCCCTCCCCGAACACCCCATACACCCCATTTTTACATGCTTTCGAACTGGCAACATATAAACTTTTAAATAAAGCATTTCTAAACTGCAAGCAACTTTGCAAAATGCTTACACGTTGGAGCTTGTTTACTGCATTTATATGACCGAGCCAAATGCAAACTTTACCTCTCTAGGCGGATTGTAATATCAAAAGACAACCAAATGAAAAGAACACGTTTGAATTAAACCCCAACAATGATTAAAAGGCAACCCACCCCATACTGGGAGCCTAGTCCAGAACAGACTTCTCTTCTTTTAAAGTAATCCATTAATATTTGTTGCCCATAGCGTCTCTTGCCCCTATTATATTTAAATATCTTGAGCTGCAGGGGATCAATTAACCTTGGAATAATATACTTACAGCAGCAGGCATGCTACAGTTTGAAAAGGCTTTGCTCCTCCTTTTCTATCCCAAAACCAGAATGTAGAATTTTAGAATCACAATGCTTACAAAATACTTGATAATTAACGGGTAGCTAGCATGCTCTTCCAGGGCTTATTAAGTTAATCAAACCATCTTCCTGTTACCTTAATGCTCATTCTAATCAAATTGCCTGATTGCTACCTTGGGCTGGTTCCCTGCCCCTCTTTTCCTGTGCCTTACCTGCTCTGCTAATGCAGAACCAACACAGTGTTGGCCTAACAAATACACGCTGCCCCTCGTTTCGTGGGTTTCCTGGATTTTAAACTTGGTTTCTGGGTTTTTGTAATGCTGAATCCTCAACTAGGGTTGGGTGATTTCGGAAGTTTTAGAAGGTGCCCCAAAATGCAAATATATTACAGCTTCTATCTGCAGGTCTTGAATAGAAAAGAATAAAATAAAACAGAATTGGATGGGACGGGATATGATAGGATACGATAGAAAAGAAGAGAGGAGAAGAGAAGAGAAGAAAGAAAAGAACAGAATAGAATGGAATGGAATGGAATGGAATGGAATAGAATAGAATAGAATAGAATATAGAGGAATAGAATACAGTAGAGTAGAGTAGAGTAGAATAGAATAGAATAGAGAGGAGGAATAGAATAGAATAGAATAGAATAGAATAGAATAGAATAGAATGGAATGGAATGGAATGGAATGGAATGCAATGCAATGCAATGCAATGGAATGGAATGGAATGGAATAGAATAGAATAGAATAGAATAGAATAGAATAGAATAGAATAGAATAGAATAGAATAGAATAGAACAGAATAGAATAGAATATAGAGGAATAGAATAGAGTAGAGTAGAGTAGAGTAGAGTAGAATAGAATAGAATAGAGAGGAGGAATAGAATAGAATAGAATGGAATGGAATGGAATGGAATGGAATGGAATGGAATAGAATAGAATAGAATAGAATAGAATAGAATAGAATAGAATAGAATATAGAGGAGGAATAGAATAGAATGGAATGGAATGGAATGGAATGGAATGGAATAGAATAGAATAGAATATAGAGGAATAGAATAGAGTAGAGTAGAGTAGAGTAGAGTAGAGTAGAGTAGAGTAGAGTAGAGTAGAGTAGAGTAGAGTAGAGTAGAATAGAATAGAATAGAATAGAATAGAATAGAATAGAATAGAATAGAATAGAATAGAATAGAACAGAACAGAACAGAACAGAACAGAACAGAACACTTTGTTTCACCACGTGTGATTAGACACACAAAGAATTTGTCTCCGGTGCAGAAGCTCTCAGTAGTCATGCAAGGCAGAACAAGAAGCAATGGGTGGAAGATCATTAAAGAGAGATCCAACCTAGAGTTAACGAGAAATTTCATCAAAGTGAGAACAATCAACCAGTGGAACAACTTGCCTTCGGAAGTTATGGGTGCTCCATCACTGGAGGTGTTTAAGAAGAGACTGGAAGCCACTTGTCTGAAATGGTATAGGGTCTCCTGCTTGAGCAGGGGGTTGGACTGGAAGACCTCCAAGGTCCCTTCCAACTCTGTTAAAAAGTTGCAGCCTTCTGCTTGAAAGGTTTTTTTTAAAATGGGAATTATATTATTTCAGTTTATTTCCAGGCAGAGGTGGTATTCACTTACCTTCCCTACCAGTTCGCAAATGTGAGCGTGCGTGCGTCCGTGCTCCCCACCCCATCCGCACACATGTACGACCTTCCGTGCATGCACTTTGCACGTGCACGCAGCTTGCACGCATACACACGGCTTCAAAACATGCAGAAATAGGACAACATAGAGCCGGGCAGGTGGGTGGGTGGCCCCATCTGCAAATCGCCATTACCGGTTCACCCGAACCGGTCCGAACCGTCAGAATACCACCTCCATTTCCAGGCTAGAGGGCAAACTCGCCCTTTTCCCTCTCGCAACCTGCTTAGCAAACATGCCAAGAAAGGGATCATGGGAATATACCAAGAGTGCTGGGATGTGGTATATAGCCCCCCCCTTTTCTCTCGCCTCCTGGTCCAAGTATAGCTGGGAACCACCCCCGCCATTGTTCTCCCTGTCAAAGCCAAAGTTCCTGCAACCCGAAGTGAACAGTCGGCGTTGCAATCTGCTCCTGCCACTCCACATGGCTGGTTAATCAGCCCCCATTTATGCCTCAAAGAACTGTGCTGATGTGCCTCTTAAATTTTTAGCACCAACGCACCTACCGTCTGGCACCGTGCAATTAACCCAGTTGTTCTCTCGGAGGCCAAAAGTGCAGCGCTAAGTCTGTCTTGCGTGGGGCGAAGGGTGGGGGGGAGAGAGGGAGGACAGGAGAAATTTGCGGAGAGACCTTGGTGCTAAGAGACCAGCCGGGTTTTCTTTTTCATATACAGTATTTAGCCCCTTTGGCGGTGGGGGAAAGGCTTTTTGATGGCTGCAACGTACGCAGGCATTAATTTGTGCATTTCTTCACAGGACAAAGGAAAAACGGCTTCACCTCTACAATAGTCACAACTTCCTGCTGGGAGAACACGAAGGGTTGGGGTGGGGAGAGAGAAGGTAGCCTCTTTTTCCTTCCTTCATCAAAGTTTAAATAACCCTCTTGGCACAATGTTCGCACTCCGCTTTTCTTCTTTGCAAAAAAAAAAAAACCACAAAAAGGAAGGAGAAAATGGGTCGCTCCGAGCCAAAATGTACTACTGAGGGTTCCAAGTTAACATGGAACCCCCCCCCCAAAAAAACAAGAGTTGGAAGGGACCTTGGAGGTCTTCTAGTCCAACCCCCTGCTCAGGCAGGAAACCCTATACCATTTCAGACAAATGGTTATCCAACATCTTCTTAAAAACTTCCAGTGTTGGAGCATTCACAACTTCTGGAGGCAAGCTGTTCCACGGATTAATTGTTCTAACTGTCAGGAAATTTCTCCTTAGTTCTAAGTTGCTTCTCTCCTTGATTAGTTTCCACCCATTGCTTCTTGTTCTACCCTCAGGTGCTTTGGAGAATAGCTTGACTCCCTCTTCTTTGTGGCAACCCCTGAGATATTTGAACACTGCTATCATGTCTCCCCTGGTCCTTCTTTTCATTAAAGTAGATGTACCCAATTGCAACTCTTGGGTATGTTTTAGCCTCCAGTACCCTAATCATCTTTGTTGCTCAACTGTTCTTCATATGTTTTATCCTCCAGTCCCCTAATCATCTTTGTTGCTCTTCTCTGCATTCTTTCTAGAGTCTCAACATCCTTTTTGCATCGTGGCGACCAAACCTGAATGCAGAATTCCAAATGTGGCCTTACCAAGGCATTATAAAGTGGTATCAACACTTCACATGATCTTGATTGTATCCCTCTGTTAATGCAGCCTAGAACTGTGTTGGCTTTTTTGGCAGTTGCAGCACACTGCTGGTTCATATTTAAGTGATTGTCCACTATTGACCCAACACATTGGGTCACTCTAATCTTTGGACAAGGCCAAAGGAATTCTGGTGATGCCAGTTGACTTATTTGTTTATTTATTTAGCATATGGCATACAGGACTGGGAAATCTACAATGTTTACACATCGTAGATGCTGTGGCAGCCGACAATTGCTATCCCTTTTTTGTATTGGTGCACCACAGGTGGGTGAACTAGCTTCATTACAAGCTGGCCCGCAATATTCCTCCAATTCTCTTTCACAGATCACATCCCGACATGTCACACAGTGAATATTGTCAGTTGTATGCCTATGCAGGGTGATGCACCCCTATCCTAATATTATGGTACATTCCAATATAGGCAGAACACGTGATATGAGTTGTACGCATGTGTGCATTCCTAAACCACCATTATTCTCTTTGACTTGGCTCTTGACCAGGACGGTCGCATTTTCTTAGCAAAAATGTAATTATTCAAGATGTATTGTTTTTGTACAGAAAGAAATATTTTCTATTAGACTTTTAATCTCAGCTTTATTTCTAACTGTCTGAATTCCAAGCAAAGATCTAAATCACCTCTATGAGATTTATTCTCACCTTAACATGACAGGTCCAGCGCCGCCTCCTGCTCCCCACACAGAACGCAGCTAGCTTTTTCCATCACCAAAATGATGGTACCTGTTTATCTACTCACAGATGGCATGCTTTTGAATTGCTAAGGAAGGCAGGAGCTATGGGACAAGTGACAAGAGCTGAACCAAATGTTTAACTCTTGTTGTTGTTAGTTGTGAAGTCGAGTCCGATCCATTACGACTCCATGGATAACATTTTTCCAGGCCTTCCTGTCCTCTACCATCCCCCAGAGTCAGGGCCGGGTTCTAACTTACCTCGCTGCTGCTTCGCTTCCTCCCGCGCCATGTGGCCATGCCTCATGGGCATGCGTGCTTTGCATGCACATGGATGCACAGTGCCAATTTTTTTAAAAAAATTCCCCCAAAAAGCCAAAAACAAGATGGCGACACATGCACAGTACCAGAAACTTGGCTTCTGTGCATGCGCAGAAGAAAAAAAACCCATTTTTAATGTTTTTTTTTCCAAAAACAAATCCAAAATTTTTTTAATTTTTTTAAAAAGATGGCGGCGTCCACTGACCTGCACTGACCGAACTGGTTCCGTGATGTCATCATGATGTCACCAACAGGTTGCTACTGGTTCGGGCGAACCGGTCTGAACCAGGAGGAACCCACCTCTGCCCAGAGTCCATTTAAGCTCACGCTGACTGCTTCAGTGACTCCATCCAGCCACCTCGTTGTCTGCTGTCCCCTTCTCCTTTTGCCTTCAATCTTTCCCAGCATTAGGCTCTTCTCCAGTGAGTCCTTCCTTCTCATTTGGTGGCCAAAGTATTTTGAGTTTCATCCTCAGGATCTGGCCTTCTAAAGAGCAGTCAGGGTTGATCTCCTCTAGGACTAACCAGTTTAACCCTTAGATTTGTTTTAGAAGAAAACAAATATTTATTTTAAAATGTTTTTTTTAAATCTAGGTGAAAGGTTAATATATGTTGCAAATCCATGTATGATGTGCCGTATGCTAAATAAATAAATATAAGCCATTTAGAGTCAACTCTAGGTGAAATGGGCAGCGGACAAGTTTAATAAATAAATGAATACATTTAGCCAACTTGTACAGCACACCAGTAGATTTAAAGCTGCATTCTAAGCATTACACCTCGTTGTAATTCAGCCTCTTGAATGAATCTAAACCTCACCAGGTGCTCCCAAATGTGAGTCAAATCCTGGCTTTCCTTGAAGACCAGACGCCTCACAATTGCTGCTGTGCTCAACAGGTGGGTTGAGTCACTGGCCATTTTCTTTGCATGCTTTCCCATCTTCAATTTTTTTTTAAAAAAAACCACCCTCCTTGCTTCCTGTCTCCAGTTCTGACATTTTGAGTTATCACCTGGGAAAGCTGAAGACTTGATCTGACGCCAATGCCACAGCTTTCCATTTTTACATGAAAGCATTGATTACCACCCATTGACAGCTTGTTCCAAAATGGAGACACCAACTGACAGGCCCTAATAGATGTGTTAGTCCAAGCAGGGACATAGACAGTTCTTTCTTTCTTTCTTTCTTTCTTTCTTTCTTTCTTTCTTTCTTTCTTTCTTTCTTTCTTTCTTTCTTTCTTTCTTTCTTTCTTTCTTTCTTTCTTTCTTTCTCTTTTCTTTCTTTTCTTTCTTTTCTTTCTCTCTTTCTCTTTCTCTCTTTCTCTCTCTTTCTCTGAATCTCTCCTTCTCCTTCTCTTTCTCTCTCTCTCCCCTTCTCTCTCTCTCTCTCTCTCTCTTTCCTTCTCTCTCTCTCTCTCCCTCTCTCCCTCTCTCTCCCCCTCTCCCTCCCTCTCTCTCCTATTCTGTTTTTTTTTATTTTGGACTAGAAGACCTCTGAGGTCCCTTACAGTCTTAGACTTCTTACATCAGCCTAGAACCCTGAATTTTTTCAAGCTCTCTCTCTCTCTCTCATCCAAGTTATTAGTACCACTTGATAAAGCCTTGGTAAGACCAGACCTGGAATACTGCATCCAGTTTTGGTCACCGCATTATAAAAAAACAATATGTTGAGATTTTGGAAAGAGTGCAGAGAAGGGCAACACAGAAGATTAGGGGACTGGAGGCTAAAGCATATGAAGAATGGTTGTAGGAATCGAGTTTGTCTAGTGAAAAGAAGGATTAGAGGGGACATGATAGCAGTGTTCCAATAATTGAAGGGCTGCCCCAAAGAAGAGGGAGTCAACCTATTTTCCAAAGCACCTGAGGGCAGGACAAGAAGCAATGGATGGAAACTAATCAAGGAGAGAAGCAACCTAGAACTAAGGAGACATTTCCTAAAAGTGAGAACAATTAACCAATGGAATGGCTTGCATTCAGAAGTTGTGGGTGCTCCATCACTGGAGGTTTTTAAGAAGAGATTGGACAACCATTTGTCTGAAATGATATGGGGTCTCCTGCTTAAGCAGGGGATTGGACTAGAAGACCTATAAAGTCTCTTCCAACTGTGTTATTGTTTTTGCCTGTTAAGTACTAATTTTACTCACCTGGATAATATCAGATAGATGCTACCATCTCCTGAGGCAATAACTTTTGCTTTGTGTTAAATTGAGTACCTGGTAAAGGGCACTCAATTGTTTCCAGCCCACACATAAGAAAGGAAGGTCCCATCTAAAATATAGTTCGATATTTGAAATGAGCAGCTGGAGTGATTTTTTAAAAAAATCCAGGCAGTAATGAATCCGATAAAATATAATTTAAGGAGATTATTCAGTGTTTGGTCTTTCTCCACATATTTCCATGTATCGATGGTCCTCAAAACAATGAGGAAAATAATTGCCTTGATAAAAGTTGCAATGAAAAGGATCATTCTCAGTATAATGAAAAGCGAATGGTTTGCATTCCACTAAAGGAAAATGCATGTTTAATTGGCCCTTTCCTTATAAGGCAGAAAGCTAAACAAATTTGGATCTAGAAGAGAAAGGCAGCAGATGGAACAAAGATGAGGAAGAATAAGGGGAAAAAAATATAATTGATATCCATAAAAGAAACGGAAACATTGGTAGGGCTTAATGGCCATGACTTTATAATTAACTATAGAGGATAAATTTTGTTAATGTACCTCTTAAAAGATATAACTTCCATTCTGTCTGTTCACGCAATGATCTTGTTCAATATGTTTTAAGAACAATTAGCATTCAAATGAACAGACTTCATCAATGTTCATAATCAACTGTTGATCTGCAGAGTAAAATAGTAGAGAGACTATATGAACCTCTTCTTATTGCCTGGGATAAGTGTAATGTTATATAGCAGTGATGGCGAACCTTTTTTTCCTCGGGTGCCAAAAGCACGCGCACGCATGCTATTGTGCACATGCCAGTGCCCACACCCATAATTCAGTGCCCCCCGTCCATGCGCATGTGATCCCCTCATGTGCCCCGCCCCCTGTGCATGCGTTCACGATTCCCCCGCTCCGTTTCCCGACTTCGGGTGGGCCTGGTAGGCCCATTTTTCGCCCTCCCCAGGCTCCAGAGGTTTTCTTGGAGCCTGGGGAGGGCAAAAATGGCTTCCTCCCCCCCCGAGGCCGAAAATGCCCTCCCAGAGCCTCTGTGCAAGCCAAAAATCAGCTGGCTGGCGCGCACATGCGCACTGGAGCTCAGTTAGGGGAAAGGCTCGCGTGCCGGCAGATATGGCTCCACGTGCCACCTGTGGCACGCGTGCCATAGGTTTGCCATCACTGTTATATAGGAATGACCTTGGGATACAGGTGGGAGAGCCACAGACTGGACAATAAATGCAGGTAGTCCTTGACTTACGACCATAATTGAGCCCAAAATTTCTGTTGCCAAGTGAGAAATGCGTTAGGTGAGCTTTGCCCCATCTTACGACTTTCCTTGCCACATTTGTTAAGTTAGAAACACGGTTGTTAAGTGAATCTGGCCTTCCCATTGACTATACTTGTCAGAAGGTCACAAAAGGGGATCATGCGACCCTGCAACCGTCATAAATCTGAACCAGTTGCCAAGCATCTGAATGTTAAATCACGTGACCATGGGGGTGCTGACATGGTCGTAAGTGTGAAAAATGGTCAGAAGTCACTATTTTCAGTGCCGTTGTAACTTCCAACGGTCACAAAATGAACTGTTGTAAGGGGAGGATTACCCGTAGAACAATTAGGGGTAGTTTTTGTTTTTCAAATTATTCAAAACAGGGGTGATCTCTGATTTACGCTGCTCCTGATTCAATCTCTTCAGCAAAATTCTGCTTCCACTATACTGTATAGTCTGAGAGTCGCGTGCACTTGCAAAGGGCATCACTCCAGCAACACCACTGTGGGGGAAAAAGAAGAAAAGAAAAAGGGAAAAGAAAAATAATAAAAGAGAGGAGAGGAGAGGAGAGGAGAGGGGAAGGAGGGGAGGGGAGGGGAAGGGAAGAGAAGAGAAAAAAGGGAGAAAGGAAATGAAATGAAACAGGGAGACAAGAGAAAGGGAAGGGAAGGGAAGGGAAGGGAATGAAAGGAAAGGAAAGAAGGAAAGAAAAGCAAAGGAATGCAAAGGAATAATTTCTTGCTTGCTTTCCCTTCCGGTGGTCTGCATAGGACAGTGATGGCAAACCTTTTTTTGCTCGGGTGCCATAAGGGCCCGCACCAGTGGTGGGTTGTAAAATATTTTGCCACTGGTTCATGCGCACACACGGGCGTGATGCTTCTGCACATGCGCAGAAGAGTCCCAGGCAGGGGAGGAACAGGGAGCAACTCTGTTGCTGAGATGGTGCAGTGGTTAAATGCAGCACTGCAGGCTACTGCTAGTTCAGCAGTTCAGCTGTTCAAATCTCACCGGCTCAAGGTTGACTCAGCCTTCCATCCTTCTGAGGTCGGTAAAATGAGGACCCAGATTGTTGGGGGCAATATGCTGAACTCTGTAAACTCTGAACTCTGAACTCTGTAAACCGCTTAGAGAGGGCTGTAAAGCACTATGAAGCGGTATATAAGTCTAAGTGCTATTGCTATTGCTATAACTCACTGCTGGCACGCGCGTGTGCCCACACCCATAATGCAATGCCTTCCCCCCCGTGCATGCGCACACAACCCCCCGTGCTGCCCTTCGCACATATGCGCAGGGCTCACTGAAGCTCCTGAAGGCCGGGGAGGGTGAAAAATGGCCCAACGGCCCAACCGGAAGTTTTTTTCCAAACTTCCGGTAGGCCCGTTGGGTCCGTTTTTCGCCATCCACAGGCTCTGGAGGCTTTCCTGAAGCCCGGGGAAGGTGAAAATGACCTCCCTCCTGCCGTCCAGAAGGCCAAAAATCAACTGGCCAGCACGCACATGTGTGCTGGAGCTGACATAAGACAAACTTCTCGTGCCCTCAGATGTGCCACCTGTGGATTTGTTGCTGTGAGACAGTGGCTAAATGGGTTTTGCCCCGTTTTACGACCTTTCTTGTCCCAGTTGTCAAGTGAATCCCTGAAGTTGTTAAGTTAGCAACGTGGTTGCAAAGTAGAACCTTTACATAATCCCATAATCCCAGGATGTTGCAACTGTCATATATATGAACCAGTTGTCAAGCATTCTTGAGCTGTGGTGGCGCAGTGGTTACAATGCAGTATTGCAGAGCTAACTCACTGCTCATTGTCAGGAGTTCGATCCTGACCCGCTCGAGGTTGACTCAGCCTTCCATCCTCCGAGGTCGCTAAAATAAGGACCCAGATTGTTGGGGGCAATATGCTGAACTCTGTAAACCGCTTAGAGAGGGCTGTAAAGCACTGTGAAGCGGTATAGTAAATGCTATTACTATCTGAAATTTGATCATGGAGATGCTGAAATGGTTGTTAATCAGGGATGGGATCCTCCCAGTTCGGACCGGATCGCCCGAACCGTTAGCGATCCGCTGGTAACGTCACGTTACTGGATCAGCCAGTGCTGGTCCGTATGCACCGCCATCTTTTTTTGTTGTTGAGCTACTCGAAAAAGGGCCCAGGTTAATACTGACCTTTATTTCTTCGCCCGAAGCACAGCTGATCAGCTCCTCAGCTGTGTTTCGAGCTGATTCCAGCTCCTGAGCATGCGTGGAAGCCTAATTGCAAGTGGGGACGCGTGTGTGCGCGTGAGCGGAGCGATCGCATGTGCACAAAACATTGTGATGCGAACTGGTGGGGAAGGTAAGTGGAACCGACTCCTGTTCTTAATGTAAAAAAACCCACCACGATTGCAAATCATGTTTTTCATGTTGTAACTTCGAACAGTCACTAAATGAATGGTTGTAAGTCGAGGTTGGGCTAGTTTAGAGAAAAGAAGGACCAGATAGAAGTCTTCCAATATTTGAGGGCTGCCACAGAGAGGAGAGGGTCAAGCTATTTTCCAAGGCACCTGAAGGCCAGACAAGGAATAATGGATGGAAACTGATCAAGGAGAGATTCAACCTAGAAATAAGGAGAATTTTTTTGACAGTGAGAACAATCGACCAATGGAACAGAAGTTGCCTTCGGAAGGTGTGGGAGCTTCATCACTGGAGGCTTTCAAGAAGAGACTGGACTGCCATCTGTCAGAAATGGTGTAGGGTCTCCTGCTTGGGTGGGGGGTTGTTCTAGATGACCTGCAGGGTTCCTTCTAACTCTGTTAATCTAATTATCAGGAGGGGGTCAATTTATTTTCAACAGTGTCAGAGGACAGAACAAGAAACCATGGATGGAACCATGGATGGAAACCAATCAAGGAGAGAAGCAACCTGGAATTAAGGAGAAACTTCCTAACAGTGAGGACAATTAACCAGTGGAACAGCCTGCCACCAGAAGTTGTGGGTGCTTCATCACTGGAGGTTTTCAAGAAGAGACTGGACAGCCACTTGTCTGAAATGCTATAGGTTTTCCTGCCTGAGCTGGACTAAGAAGACCTCCACGGTCCCTTCCAGCTCTATTCTGATTGATTGATTGATTGATTGACTACCTGTATAGGTTGCATGCAGGGCTGGGTTCTAACATACCTCGCTGCCGGTTTGCTTCCTCCCACGCTGCATGGCTCCATGCGCAGTGCCGAAAAACAAGCAAAAAAAAGAGCTGAAAACAAGATGGCAGCACATGCGCAGTGTCGAAAACTCTGCTTCTGCGCATGCGCAGAAGCAAAAACCAGCAAAAATTTTTTAAAAAAAACCAAAAAAGATGGCGGCGTCCACAGACCGGCTCCCACAGAACTGGCTCCGTGACATCACTACCGGTTTACTACCGGTTCTATAGAACCGGTGCAAACCGGGAGAAATCCACTTCTGGTTGCATGGAATAAACTCTCAGTGCTTTTGAACTCTATCGTGGTTTCCTGAACCTGGCAATCTGCAGTTCTAAATCAACGGTTTCAAAGAAGGAAGGAAGACAATGATGGTTTACTGCTCCCCAACAAGTCAACACATTCATTTTACAGGAATGCTTGTGTTTTTAAATTGGAGAGGGAATTAAAGCTAAAACTACTCTCCCTTGAGTAGTGTTGGTTTTAAAAAAATGCAGTTAAACAAGGAAAAGCTGTGTACGTACCCGGGTCGGTTCTCCATTCCCCAATTATCTCCAAGCAATTCTCATTCTTTTTTTTTTTTTTTGCTGCAGATGGTTGATCATGAGATGTACCAGCGTAAAAGGTCAGACAGCTTTAGCTTCGGATCTCAGAAGACTTGGGCCTGAAATTAAAACAAGAGTAAATTATTGCCGTTAGGAAAAGCAAAATGTGTGCAAAATTATCTCACTTCCATTCCATTGTCCTCAATTCCTTTGTGCGTGGAGGCTAATTCTTCTTCGGTGAATGACTGTTTCCCTTAAAACCTGCATTCGGTAATAATCAGAAACAGTTTCAATATAACAGCCATTAAAATCCCCCTTCAATTCCCCACCCCCACCCCTTTGGCATATTGGCTGAAACATTTATCAGACTGACAGATATGGGTCTAATATATAGATTTCTAAGGAAACAAACAAGGGACGCTCATAAATATAGCTCTGAGCCGTAGGAGGTCTGCAGATCTGCCAATGGAAAAGATAAGTTTTGATATACCCTGAAAGGATTTGATGTCTTTTTTTGCCTAGCTGATTTGACAAAGGTTTTTTTTTTAGCTTTTATGTCTAATGTTCCTCCTTGATTCTGAAAACGAAAGGCAGCTGAGGGAAAAGCACGGAAATACGATCAACAGCATCTGTTTCACCCGAGCGTAAAGATGGCTAGGAAGTAAGAGCGAGCGAGCGTGGAAAAATGCTGGAGAAATATGGCCAAAAATAAGAATGACAAAGTGAGATCGGAAAGGATCCATCACTGAAAAAGCTGTTCCACCAGCACAGGGCTCTGAGGCCGATACGTGACTTAAGACAGAATAGAATAGAATAGCAGAGTTGGAAGGGACCTTGGAGGTCTTCTAGTCTAACCAGTGGTGGGTTCCTACCAGTGCGGTCCACTCTATAGCACTGGTAGTAGCCCGCTGGTGACATCACAGTACCGTTGCGGTCGGTTGCCGGTGCCTGGGTGCCGCCATTTTTTTAAAAAAAAATTCTCTTCTGCGCATGCCCAGAAGCTGAGTTTCCGGCACTGCTCATGCGCTGCCTTCCTACCCCACAGTGAGTCCAAGCAGGGGAGGATGGCTGAGGGAGCGCGTGAGACACTGAAAGAATGGGTGGCAGGAGCTATCTCCATTCCCCTCCCTTCAGAAGTCCTAGAAGCCACGAACATGCGGTGATGATCCTAGGCATTTTTGCACGTTCGAGGCTTCTCGAACTGCTGAGGGGAGGGGGAACGGGCAGCAGGACCTATCTCAGTTCCCCTCCCTTCAGCAGTCTGAGAAGCCATGCCCACCCAGTCACATGGCTGGCAAGCCACGCCCACAAAATAAGCCACGCCCACAGAGCGGTAGTAAAAAAATTAGGAACCCGCCCCTGAGTCTAACCCCCTGCTTAGGCAGGAAACCCTACACCACTTCAGACAAATGGTTATCCAACATCTTCTTAAAAACTTCCAGTGTTGGAGCATCCACAACTTCTGGAGGCAAGTTGTTCCACTGATTAATTGTTCTAACTGTCAGGAAATTTCTCCTTAGTTCTAAGTTGCTTCTCTCCTTGTTTAGTTTCTACCCATTGCTTCTTGTTCTACCCTCAAGTGCTTTGGAGAATAGCTTGAACGCCTCTTCTTTGTGGCAACCCCTGAGATATTGGAACCCTCCTATCAGGTCACTCCTAGTCCTCATTTTCACTAGACTAGACAAACCCAATCTGTTAATCTGTTATTACGGAAAAACAAAAAGCTGTGATTTGATGTTAATGATCTTATTCTACTGCAGCAGAGAGAGTCGGAAGTCAATTCTTCTTTTTCTTTTCTTTTTCCCTACCTTTCCTCACTTCTCTTTTCCCCTTTCCCCTCCCCTTTCACTGCTCTTTTATATACCATATTTTTCGGAGTATAAGACGCACCTTTTTCCTCCCTAAAAGTGGCTGAAAATTTGGGTGTGTCTTATACTTCGAATGCAGCTTTTTTTCCAGCCCTAACTAGGTGCTAACAGTTCTTCCCAGCTCTTACCTTGCAGGCTTTTTCATTGTTACTCTCTCCAAAGAATGCTTTTCCAGCCCTAAGTTTTTGAAGAATTTTTTTTCATTGCTCTACTTACTCCGAGTAAGTTTTTTTTCTAGCCCTAACCAGGTGCTAACTATCTTCCCAGCTCTTACCTGCTTGCAGGCTCTTTCATTGTTACTCTCTCAGAAGAAGGTTTTTTTAAGTCCTAACCAGGGGATAAAATAATGTGCTGAAGCTGACCAGACTAAGGACGCTAGCCAGATGAATAACTGGTAGGCAGATTGTTTTCCCCCATTTTTCTCCCCAAAAACTAAGATGCTTCTTATACTCTGAAAAATACAATACTTTTGCATTTTGCATTAATACTTTATAACTTAATTTAAAAAATGTTTTTTTAAAAATGCAATTAAAGAACCCTCATATAAAAAATACGATATAAAATATCATATAAAAATAGGGTAAGCTTGATATACAGTATACATAAGTACAGCTAACACACTGAGAAAAGACCTGGACACACATTTCTGATTAAGTTTCAGGTCCTATATTGAGAAACAGGCCCCTTTGGAATGGAGGGATAGAAGTTTCGTTGCTAGGCAACCATCACAAAATGTTAAGGTAACACAGGTTCTCCTTCTAAATGCAGAAATGCTAATTAGTGTGCTTGCTTAACTGATAATGAACGGAGTTATCCAAGGTCCATCAAAGCTTGGAGGGAAATGTTTTCTTTTTGCTTTTGCTTTTTTTAATAATGCATACCGAGCCAGAAGCGATACTCTTTCATGGAAAAACCCACCAAATTTTGTCTTATGAAATGAAAGCGCGTTAAGTCAGTCTAGTTAATTGCTGGCGATTAATCTCCATGGAAAAAAAAGGATGAAGGACACCGTCCAGCTTAGTCTAATTTAAAAGAAAAGCAAAGAAAGATTCTGGGTAATGAGAGCTTCAAGATATGAGATTTTTGTTCTGTAGAGATATGCCTACTGTTGGAGAATGTCAAGATGGAGGAACAGACAACGGCTAAAAATCGGGCCTGGGGTTTTTTTTAGAATCAGAGGCTCAAAATAGGATATGCTTGTGATGGGGTGAGTGAAACCCTACCCATTTGTATAGAGTGCAGAGAAGAGCAACAAAGATGATTAGGGGACTGGAGGCTAAAACATATGAAGAACGGTTGCAGGAACTGGGTATGTCTAGTTTAATGAAAAGAAGGACTAAGGGAGACATGATAGCAGTGTTCCAATATCTCAGGGGTTGCCACAAAGAAGAGGGAGTGAAGCTATTCTCCAAAGCACCTGGGGGTAGGACAAGAAGCAATGGGGGGAAACTAATCAAGGAGCGAAGCAACTTAGAATTGAGGAGAAATTTCCTGATAAGTTAGAACAATTAATCCGTGGAACAATTTGCCTCCAGAAGTTGTGAATGCTCCAACACTGGAAGTTTTTAAGAAGATATTGGATAACCATTTGTCTGAAGTGGTGTAGGGTTTCCTGCCTAAGCAGGGGGTTGGACTAGAAGACCTCCAAGATCCCTTTCAACTCTGTTATTCTATTCTATTCTATTCTATTCTATTCTATTCTATTCTATTCCATTCCATTCCATTCCATTCCATTCCATTCCATTCCATTCCATTCCATTCCATTCCATTCCACTCCACTCCACTCCACATGTAAGTTGATACATTTATTTATTTTATTTATTTAAGAAACTTTACATGGCTGCCCATGGTGAGATTACTCATGGTGACTCCAGGCAGAAACCTCAGCATGCTGACTGGGGAATTGTGGGAGTTGAAGTCCAGACATCTTAAAGTCACCATGGTTGGGAAACACTGCACTAAGGGCTATATCGATCTTGCCAAGCCTTGACATAGAGTTCCGTAATAGAGAGACTTGGGTTGTTGTTGTTGTTTTTTCAGATGCTCTAGGTCTTCCACTCGCTTTCTTGGAAGACTAAGTTGGCCGAGTGGAACAACTGACTGGGTTTATGTGTTCCTTGGGCCAGGTAACCAGGAGGAATTACTTGAATGTTCTGCATAAATAGGCCTAAATAAAATTGTATCCACTGGGATACAATTAATCCTTTTTTTTGTGTGTCCTAAAATGTTCTGCAATATGCTATTCCCTGCAGTGACCCAGTTAAGTAAAATGTGAGGAGAAATTTGGTTTGTTCCTTTGGGGGATCCTGGAGAAATCGACCATAAGTTTAAGACACAGTTTTAATTCAACATGTTAATAATAATAACAACAGAGTTGGAAGGGACCTTGGAGGTCTTCTAGTCCAACCCCCTGCCTAGGCTGGAAACCTTACACTACTTCAGACAGATGGTTATCCAACATCTTCTTAAAAACTTCCAGTGATGGAGCATTCACAACTTCTGGAGGCAAGTTGTTCCACAGGTTAATTGTTCTAACTGTCAGGAAATTTCTCCTTAGTTCTAAGTTACTTCTCTCCTTGTTTAGTTTCCACCCATTACTTCTTGTTCTACCTTCAGGTGCTTTGGAGAATAGTTTGACTCCCTCTTCTTTGTGGCAACCCCTGAGATATTGGAACACTGCTATCATGTCTTCCCTGGTCCTTCTTTTCATTAAACTAGACATACCCAGTTCCTGCAACCGTTCTTCATATGTTTTATCCTCCAGTCCCCTAATCATCTTTGTTGCTCTTCTCTGCACTCTTTCTAGAGTCTCAACATCCTTTTTACATCGTGGCGACCAAAACTGAATGCAGTATTCCAAGTGTGGCCTTACCACACTGTTCTTTATATAAAGTACGAGCGAAAGTTTTAACCAGTTTCTGGGTCTTTTTTCAAGTCTGCATTTCAAAATGGTTATTGCTGCTTTCCTTAGATAAGTTGTATTTTATTTATTTTTATTTCATTTGCAGAATAGATCTACTGCCTCAGGTCTCATGGACTCTACGTGATTTATAGATATTGAAGTAATAGTAATAACTAATACGTTACATTGAACCATTTAAGCTACCAGAGCAAGGATATAACCATTGTATATATATATAAAAATTAGCATGCCAACTCATTTAGAGAAGTGTTACTGCTATCAATAACAGAAATTTATTGAGATTTATTGAGAGCCAGTTCTGTCCACCATGTTTCCCCGAAAATAAGACCGTGACTTATATTTTTTGAATCCTGAAATAAGCGCAATTAATAAAATGCATTTTTCTCAGTCTAAAAAAACCTGAATTTTTTTTTTAAAAAGAAGAAGACCACAAGGGCTTCATTCAAAGGCTTTGACGTGATTAAAAGCCTGTATGGAAATTTTAATTATGGGTCTAAATATAAGCTGCAAAATAAGGAGCGTACTGATTGTCTTTTGGTAGTTAAAAGTCGGAGATAATGTGCTGTTTAGCGTATTATTGTTGCTATTCAATACAGCAGAAGGGGGAAAAAAAGGCCAGCAACTGCAAAGTGTTGTGGAATTGACAGCCTAGTCATTTAAAACTACAGGTTGTCACAAGGATGACAATGGCTTTGGGAGCACAGCACAACCCATGCAGAGAACTTTTCTAGTGGTACGGGCAAAGGAAGATATTAACCTTTTCCTGATCTGGCTTCTGTTTTCTTTTTATTTCATGTACGGTAATTTATAATTGGCATTTCAGAATTTAGGGTGATTAACAGCGGAGAGTTGGGGAAGCCCTTTTGGAAATTGTGTGTGACACTTAATGGGCTCTCTTTCCAGATTCATGTTTCTTAATAACTTGCATTTCTGATATTTGTTTGATGGTAGGTACAGAGAGAGAGGGGTGTGTCAGAGAAATTGCCAAGGTTTTAGCAAATTCATTCGCACAGCTTCAAGCTTTTTACTTGCAACAAAAATGAAATTTAATGTGGAGAAAAGCAAGGTTTTACACCTGGGCAGGAAAAACCAAAGGTACAAGTACAGACTAGGGGAAACCTGGCTCAGAAAACAGTAACTGTGAGAGGGACCTCGGAGTCCAAGTGGACGATCACTTAAACATGAGCCAGCCGTGTGTGGCGGCAGCCAGAAAAGCTAATACAATCCTTGGTTGTATAAACAGAGGCATAGAATCAAAATCACATGAAATATTAGTACTGCTTTATAAAACCTTGGTAAGGCCACACCTGGAATACTGCATCCAGTTTTGGTCACCACGTTACAAAAAAGATGTTGAAACTTTGGAGAAGCGCAAAGAAGAGCAACTAAAATGATTAAAGGCCTGGAGACTAAAACATATGAAGAACGGTTGCAGGATTTGGGTTTGGCTAGTCTAGAGAAAAGAAGGACTAGCGGTATTCCAGTATTTGAGAGGTTGCCACAAAGAGGAGGGGGTGAACTTATTTTTCCAAAGCACCTGTAGAAAGGCCAAGAAGCAATGGATGGAAACTAATCAAGGAGAGAAGCAACCTGGAATTAAGGAGAAACTTCCTGACAGTGAGGACAATTAACCAATGGAACAGCTTGCTCCCAGAAATTTCCATACAGGCTTTTAATCATGGAATAGTGTATGTCGAGGGCCATATGTGACCTGTGGGCCACAGACTGGACATGTTTGCTCTAATGCCTCTATTTATACATGTGCAGTGCAATACAGGGGCGGGTTGCTCACTTACCTCGCTGCCGGAGCCATGCACGCTCATCTCCACGCTTCGGGGGGGCGCACTCGCTACGCGCGCGCGCCCCCTCACACAATTTTGCTTCTGCGCATGTGCGGAAGCAAAATCACGCCAAAATCTCGCAAGGGAACGCGCGCGTGAGATTTCAGCGCAATTTTGCTTCCACACATGCGCAGAAGCAAAATCTTGCTGAAATCTCGCACGCACGCGCGTCCCCTCACAAGATTTCAGCGCGATTTTGCTTCCGCGCATGCACAGATGCAAAATCGCCCGAAAATCACTGAAAATCAGAGAAAAAAAATGGAGACGCACCTGGTGAACCGGCAGAGAGGGCTCCGGAGCGGTTGCGAAATCCGGCGCTCCCTACCAGAGCTGCGTACCGGGCAGCTCCGGCAGGAACCCACCTCTGGTGCAATACCCCTATTCTGTTTAATCTGTTCCTATTAAATAAGTTGTAGTCTTTGGTGCTGCCTCTGAGCTTGCTTGCTTTCTTTCTACGTCTCACCACCCTAACTAGGTAACATCATCAGTTAGGGTAATGAAACGTCTGCAAGAAACCCACCAAGCTCAGAGACCACCAAGGACCTCTCATTTCAACCCTGAGCTACAAATATTCTCCTCCGTAATGATGGGCTGTCTGCTAAAACAAAGCAAGGTTATGGCAAACACTTGAAAGGAGATCGGGAAGCCTGTAATTGTGGTGTCTGTCTGGCAAGAACAAAAAAAAATGCTTATTCCCAGAGAATATGCAGGCGTAACACTTGTAGCAGTTCCAGGTGGTTAGAGGAGTGATAACAGGAAGAAAGAGTTAGACAACCTGCATAACTCAGCTAAAAGTTAGGAATGGATAATTGTCTGGAGCAGAGGCAGGGGTTGGTTCTAATTTTTTTTACTGCTGGTTCTTATTTTGTGGCTTATTTTGTGGGTATGGTTTGATGGTCATGTGACTGAGTAGGCATGGCCAACTTGATGTCACTCACGGCCACGCCCTCAGTCACGTGCCCCCCCCACCTAGCCACGCCCACAGAACTGGCGAAAATTTATGTTTTGCCAGCTGGGAGGCTGGCAAAGAAGCCTCGCTTTCCCCGCCACTGTGGCTGCTTCTACCTCAGCACTGAACGGTCAATGCCCCCCCTATACACTCAGACCCCGCGCTTGCCCTGGCAGCACTCCGGCAGTAGCAGCCAAGTGAGGGAAGGAGAGGGACTGGAGAACGAAGCGGGCATGGCGGGAGCCAAAGCTGCCACTTATTCCAACAGCCGAGGACGGAAGAGTCACCTCTTCTGACCTCGGCTGTTGCAAAGAAGCGGCAGCTTGGGTGTGCCACACCGGCTTCGTTCTGTTTGGGAGCCGCTTTGGACCTTGTTTGCAACCCGTTCCAAAGGGAGCTCAGATTGTGGCGGCGTTCTGACTTCCGCTGCCTTGTGGGGTCTGAGGTCGACCTGGGGACACAGGTGTGTTTTGGGGCACCTAATCCTCCGGCAAGCCTGCCCATGTGATGGCCGGAGAGTGAGTGAGGGCGGCCAGGTCCTCCTGGGCAGCTGCTCCCCACTGCCTTTCCCAGAGAGGCTCGCTTTGCCCATAGATTCTTCACCCGCCAAGAGCCGAGCTGATCGTAGCTGGGTTGCCTGACTCCAGGAACAGGCAAATTAAATGGTGGGCAAGGTGGGGCTAGCATTGGGCCGGGCGGTGACCGGCTCGGACTGAACCCGGCTTCCCAAATGGCAGAGGGAATGAGGCTGGGAGGAGGTGGTCACGTCAACAGCTCGGCCTCCCGCTGTGTTCAAGCAGGGCCAGCAAAAATGACCCCGGGGTTGGACTAAGCAGTGGGGAGGGTGACCCGAGACAGCGGCCGCAGCAGCACTCATCCTCGCCTAAAGGCGTTCACATTCGGACAGTCCTTTTTGCCCCGCCTCGGCCTCAGTAACTGCTTGTTACCCTGGCGACGGGCTCTGCGCTGCCACTACCAGCAGAGGAGAAGGCGGCTCCTACTCTTTCTGATCTCCACATGGCAGCTTTGGGCCTCACGAGTCTTTCCCTTTGCCTCAGCTGGGGCTCAGCCTGTCTGTGAATAGATTGGCTCGCAAGTCCCTCCCGCCCATTGTCCCCTTGCCTTCTCGGGGAGGACAGCTGGCCGTCTTGGGAGCGAAGAGGAGTACAACCTCGTACCCACACAGACACACACACATATGTAGGGAGCTACTCTTTGCACAAACTACCGCAGAGAAACCTCTAGAACAGGGGTCTCCAAACTTGGAAACTTTAAGACTTGTGGACTTCAACTCCCAGAATTCTCCAGCCACAAGTCTTAAAGTTGTCAAGTTTGGGGACCCCTGCACTAAATAAATAAACTAACTTTGTGCTGCTGCCTGCCCACCCTTGCTCTGCTGAGAATAAACGTTGCCCCGAATCATTTGGGCTGGAAAACACACCCACCCACCCCAGGGTGGGTGTGGCCAGCTTGA
Organism: Diadophis punctatus similis; assembly: GCA_023053685.1. Classification (NCBI taxonomy): domain Eukaryota; kingdom Metazoa; phylum Chordata; class Lepidosauria; order Squamata; family Dipsadidae; genus Diadophis; species Diadophis punctatus. The sequence continues at coordinate 111,080 of JALIGW010000132.1, read as the reverse complement.
TGTCACTCGTGTCTGGGGTGCCTGTGGTGGCCCGAATGCTCTGCCAGCGAAAATGGGCTCCTGAGCTCCGTTTCCGGCTGTGATGGCCTCCTGCAACGTGGCCCTCCCGTTTTTTCTGGCAGAGGCACCGTGGGCCAGTCCTTCTCTGTTTCCAGGATGGCCCCGCGGGTCAGATCTAAGCACCCTGTGGGCCGGATCCGCCCCACAGGCCTTGAGTTTGACACCCCTGATCTGGGACAAACAGAATGTGTATTAGATAACTCCTGGAGCATTCATTAGCCAAGGCTTAGGAATAGAGACGGCTAGAGATCAATAGAAAAAATTGTTAGATCATTACTAAAATGTTTATTACATGATATTTCTTGTTGTCCCACCCTCTGCTTTAGTGAAAATGTATAAAGCTTTCTTAATCCTTTGTTCTTGGGTTCTTGGCATTTCAGCCAGGACCCCTTTTCCTTGGAGCGCTCGCTCCAATAAAAAGGAAATCAAAACCTCCACCTCGCGTCTGGCATCCTTCATTTGCTCGGCACCAGGCTCAGACCCGAATTGGCAGTCTATTGTGCTTTGTGCTGTATCCATCCATCATGTCCCAAAGCTGCTTTTTCAGGTGGTAACTGGACTTTCTCTCTTTTTTTCTTTTGAAGACATTTTGCTTGTCATCCAAGAAGCTTCTACAGCGCGGATGAGAAGCGAAACGTTTTCAAAAGAAAAAACAAGAAACTCCAGTTGCCTCCTGAAAAAGCACCTGTTGGAAGAAATGTCCATCTGGCTTCAGTTCCAAGTGGGAAGAAAGACACTTGAAAAATGAGCCAAGGTGGCGCAGTGGTTAAAGTGCAGCACTGCAGTTCAGCAGTTCAGCTGTTCAAATCTCACTGGCTCAAGGTTGACTCAGCCTTCCATCCTTCTGAGGTGGGTAAAATGAGGACCCAGATTGTTGGGGGCAATATGCTGAACTCTGTAAACCACTTAGAGAGGGCTGTAAAGCAGTATGAAGCGGTATATAAGTCTAAGTGCTATTGCTAACATGGAGACTGCATGGAAAGATGGTTTAATGATGGACAGGAGGACCACATGGTTTTTAGGAAAAAGAACACATGGGAGGGAGGGAGAGGGAGAGGGAGAGGGAGAGGGAGAGGGAGAGGGAGAGGGAGAGGGAGAGGGAGAGGGAGAGGGAGAGAGAGAGAGATTTATATCCTCTGTTTGGCTTTGAATTTGAGCTTGTATTCTGATTGGTTGTCAGACTCCCATGGGGCCATGCAGGTTGTCTTTTGAGTCCCAGGCTTGGTTGAGCCTTGCTGGGTGATGCAATCTCCCACAGGTGCCATGTGGCGAGTTCTGTTGCTAGATGGGTAGAAGGCTAATCCTACCTTTGTTGGATCTTGCATGAGGGCGTTTGCCTATGAATAGACCTAGCCATCTCTTTATCTCTTAAGTGCTGCTTAATCTGCTGTGGGCTATTGAGGAGGGCGGGGGCTATTAAGAGTGAGTCTGCTTCCTGCCTTAAAAACATGTTTCTCCATTTCTCATCCAGGGAACTATAATATTCTGCCTTTTTAATATTTCCTAGACTATTTCATTTTCCTAGGAGAGGGGTGGGTGCTAACTTCCTACACACCTTTGGGACAACCATGACCTGGAGGACTGAGAATCTCTACAGATATCCAGCCATCACGTTTCAGCGATGCCTCTCACATTACATTGGCCTTCCTGAGTTAGGAATTTCAGTTCAAGCAGTGGATTTCACATACCCTGAGCATTGACTGAGAAACCCTTGAGATATTGAGTGGCACTACTTTCTGGCCTGGTGATGATAGATTCCTGCAAAACTCTGAATCCCCTCCAGGCCTTCATCTGCTTCCCACTTCGGGTTCTGCTTTCTTGGCTCTGGTCTCTGGCTGCGAATTTGGTTTTGGAGTTTTGCCCCCATCTCCTTTTGTTCTACTTCAGCTTCCTCCAGATGAGACGGGCAAGGCACCTGCCAAATATTCCCTTCCGTGCCTTTGGCAGGCCTCTTCTCAAGAGTCCTTTGTAAGGAGAGATTAGGCCATTGGTCACAAAATACAAACCCTTGTTAGTGAAGTCAATTATAGACCTAGTAATTGACTTTCAGGATCCTTCTTGCTCTATGAATTTCAACTTGAAAAACTGATGAGGAAAATTATTAGTTTTCCCGTTCCTTTACTTCCATTCCCGTAGGTTCATAAGATCTGGAGATACAGAACATAACAGAATAACAGTATAACAGAGTTGGAAGGGACCTTGTAGGTCATCTAGTCCAACCCTCTGATGAAGCAGGAGACTCTACACCATTTCTGACAGATGGCAGTCCAATCTCTTCTAGTCCTTCTTTCCATTAGACACCAGACATACCCAATTCCTGCAACTGGTCTTTGTTGTTAGAATATTCATGACTGGGAGAGCCAATGGTAACAAGGTCAGTCAATGAATAGGCATAGCAACTAAGTCAGCCAATGGGAGCTAAACACATTTGAGTCTGTGCAGAGAATCGAAACTGAAGCTAGAAGGCTGGGCGTGGCTCAGCCCACTCTGTACTCTCAGTCCACTCTGAACTTTGAAAATGAAACTAACTGTTCTCTCCTGCCTGTGTGTTTGCCTGTAACTGCTGCTACGTTAAAGAACAACTCTGCTACTGGTATTGTAAATACTCATCTGTTATTCTTGTATATAAAGAAGTTTCTTATTTAAATCAATCCTGCTGCATCAGTCTCCCTGTGTGTGCTTTCTGGATTTAATTTTCTGCATCAAACTCTGACATTTATTTTATCCTCCAGGTGCTTTGGAGAATAGGTTGACACCAATGGTGGGCTGCTGTCGGTTTGGACTGGTTCGGGAGAACTGGTAGTTGCGACCTGCAATTGAGCCCAAAATTTATGTTGCTAAACAAGACAGTTGTTAAGCATGTTTTGCTCCATTTTGCAACCTTTCTTTTGCCATACTTCTTAAGTAAATCACTGCAGTTGTTAAGTTAGTAACATGGTTGTTACGTGACTCTGGTTTCCCCCTTGATTTTGCTTTTTCAGAAGGTCGCCAAAGATGATCACATGACCCTGGAACACTGCAACCATCATAACCATGAGTCAGTTGCCAAGCCAAGGACTAGGGAGGTACTAATACCACTCTATAAAGCCTTAGTTAGACCACACCTAGAGTACTGCATCCAATTTTGGTCACCACACTACAAAAAAGACATTGAAACTCTAGAGAAAATGCAGAGGAGAGCAACCAGGATGATTAGGGGACTGGAGGCTAAAACATACGATGAATGGTTGCAGGAACTGGGCATGGCCAGTCTAGCGAAGTGAAGGACCAGGGGAGACATGATAGCAGTCTTCCAATACTTGAGGGGCTACCACAGAGAGGAAGGGGTGAAGCTATTTTCCAAGGCACCAGAGGGCCAGACAAGGAATAGTGGATGGAAGCTGACCAAGGAGAGATTCAACCTGGAAATAAGGAGGAACTTTCTGACGGTGAGAATGATCAACCAGTGGAACAGCTTGCCTGCGGAGGTTGTGAGAGCTCCAACACTTGAGACTTTCAAGAAGAGACCGGACTGCCATCTGTCAGAAATGGTGTAGGGTCTCCTGCTTGAGCGGGGGGTTGGATTAGATGACCGACAAGGTCCCTTCCAACTCTAATAATCTGTAAACAGCTTCTGAGTTTTGATCACGTGATGACAGGGATGCTACAACAGAGTGTGAAAACCGGTCAGAAATCACTTTTTTCAGTGCCGTTGTAACCTTGAATGGTCCCTAAATGAATGGTTGTAAGTTGAGGATGACCTGTATTTCCAAGGACCCATCTCATCATCGTATTCATCAAATGATTCAATGCCAAAAATGAATGAAGAAAATTACTGATTTCTCAGTTTCTTCAACTCCAGTCCCATAGTTTATAAGATCTGGAGATGTTTTCAAAGACCCTTCTGACCATGATGTTCATCCTTAAATGAATCAAGAAGAAAGAAAGGTTGTTGTTGGCTAAGAATAGCCTCAGCCACCTCTCCATCATGTCTTACTGGCTACTGAAAGACAGCTTCCTTCTAATCACGCATAATGAGCAATCAACGGTGCTTAGGAAATTGGCAAGAGCCATTAGCTGTCAATTAGCAGCAAGAAACCGAGGTCTCCTTTAACTCACATTACAAGTTTTGATCTTCCTTTCTCTTCAATCCTCCTTGCCAAACTGAAACCTGGGTTGCTAACAAGTGGGAAAACCCTGTGCCCACAATGGCTATTGGCACACAGATGGAAGCTGTCACCAAACGTTGACCAAAAGACATTCCAGCAAAATTGGAAGTTTTCTTCGGGTGATAACATCTGTGAAATTTCGGGTCAAGGCAGAAGAATTTGAACACTCATTGGACATACCTTTGAACACTTGATTCCTCTAAATGTCTATGGAGATTCTCGGTCATCCAGGTCGTGGTTGTCCCAAAGGTGCTTTTTCAAGAGGCAACTGGACTTTCTTGGTTTTTCTTTTGAAGACGTTTCACTTCTCATCCAAGAAACTTCTTCAGCTCTGGATGGCAGGTGCCTCTTGAAAAAACACCTGTGGGAAATTTGGGCAAAGGTGAAAAAGAGGACTGTATATTTTGCCTCTACATATTTACCTATACAGGCAGGCAGATAGAAGATATGGATATACCAGGAAATACATTATCTCCTAATTGTTCCTCTCATTGTTCTCACTTTCGATTCTTTTTAAATCTCTCTCTCTCTCTCTCTCTCTCTCTCTCTCTCTCTCTCTCTCTCTCTCTCTCTCTCTCTCTCTCTCTCTCTCTCTCTCTCTCTCTCTCTCCCTTCGCTATAACTTTGCCTTCTTCAAATAATCCTTTAAAAAAAATACCATGGAAACAAGTAAATACCCCTCATTAAACTTTCCTTGGAGTGAAGAATAAAACAAAAGAAGCATTTTAAAAAATCTGGAGGACATGACCATAACGAAGGGTTCCCTCCACCCCGGATGGAGTTGACTCTTATTAATTTTCCCCACTAAAGGAAAAGAACGGGTTGGGAGGCAAGAATTTCAGGGTGATCTTTTTCTTTGTTTGTTTCTTAAAACACACACTGTTGATTGTAATGATAACAATCCTGCATTGTTAGTGACCCTCAGTTTACCTCAAAGAAATCTCTGTGTGGAAGAAGAATGGAGAGATGACAATCTGAAGATTTTCAGGAGTCTGTGAAATCAAAGAATGCAGATTATTTTCCTCCTGTTATTTCTTTATATGATTTTTTTTTGGGGAGTGTGTATGTCATACGTGGCATATTGTATCATACCCCGCATTCTATAAATTGAGACCTGCTAACAGATAACAGAACAGAATGAAGAAAGGGTGCAAGATTTCCACATAAGAGCTGAGGTGGCGCAGCAGTTAGAGTGCAATACTGCAGGCTACTTTAGCTGACTGTGATCAGCAGTTCAGCTGTTCAAATCTCACGGGCTCAGGGTTGACTCAGCCTTCCATCCTTCCGAGGTAGGTAAAAGGAGGACCCAGATTGTTGGGGGCAATGTAAATATGCATTGCTTACTGGTGTAAACCGCTTAGAGAGTGCTTTCACTATGAGGCGGTATATAAGTCTCACTAATAAATAAATAATAAATAAATAAATAAATAAATTTCTGTAGTGAATTCAGCGCTTTTCAAAACAGAAATAGAAATTGTTGGTAGTTCTAATGATGTTACTTGGGCTTTTTGTTTATATATATATATATATATATATATATATATATATATATATATATATATATATATATATATATATATATATATATATATATATATATATATATATATATATATATATATATATATATATATATTGTATACTGTATACTGTATACTGTATACTGTATACTGTACACTGTACACTGTACACTGTACACTGTACACTGTATATTCTCTCTCTCTCTCTCTCTCTCTCTCTCTCGTAATATATACTGTACAGTATATATGTATATATACAGTATATAATTGCACACCGCCCAGAGGCCCTCTATGAGGGAGATGGGAAGTTAAGAAGTTTGATATATACTGTTATATATCAAACTTCTTAACTTCCCATCTCCCTCACAGAGGGTCTCTGGGCGGTGTGCAATTTAATCAATATAATAAAACATTAGAAACCAAATCATTAAGGATAATATTTTTTTTAAATTAGTTCTTAACTTACGATCATAATTAAGCCCAAAATTTCTGTTGCTAAGTGAGAGACATTTGTTATGTGACTTTCCCCCCTTTTTGCAACCTGTCTTGCCACAGTTCTTAAGTGAATCACTACAATTGTTAAATTAGTGACACGGTTGTTAAGTGAATCTGCCTTAAACCCCACTCCTGTCTGGACTGAATATATTATCTAGTTGGGTAATAAAATGTCTGCAAGAAAACAGCCAAGATCAAAGAGCATTAAGGACCTCCACAGATCTACATATCTGTATCTGCAAATTTGCTTTATTGTCTTGGCTTGGAATTGCCCTGACAGCAATGCTAAAGCCCTTTAAAATCAAGGAAAAGTCAAATTAAACCGGTCAAAGTGGCAGTCCTAAGCCCCTTTGCATACAGCAAGATTCATGTTTACTCTGACGTGGCATGCTTTGTAGGACAGAAGCATCTCAGGGGCTAAAACACAAGTAGTCCTCGACATACGACCATAATGGAGCCCAAACTTTTTGTTGCTAAGCGAGACTCGAGTTAAGTGAATTCGGTCACTTTTTACAACCTTTCTTGCCATCGTTATTAAGCGAATCGGGCTTCCCCATTGACTTTGCTTGTCAGAAGGTCACAAAAGGGGATCACATGACCCCGGGACACTGTGACCGTCGTAACTATGAGTCAGTTGCCAAGCGTCTGAATTTTGATCACGTGACCATGGGGATGCTGCAATGGTCGTAAGTGTGAAAAACGGTCATAAGTCCATTTTTTTCCAGTGCCGTTGAAACTTTGAACTGTCACTAAGCGGACTGCCAGTATGTAACATTGGCAAAATCTACCAATTGGGGTGCAGAATCATCACCCCGAACGTTCACAGTCTATCCTCTGAACTCTTTCAAATTGGGGGTCCTTGTTAGACAGAGTTGCCGATTGCCACAAAAATAGGTTTGCCACCTTTTGACACCTGGCCGTGCTCCAAATGAGTACGCAGCCCAGGATTTGCATGGACGATAGTTAGCGGAGATTTCTAGCATGTTGTGCTTTGCCTGGCATTAATTTTGCACCCTTAACTAAGACGGGGGAGTCTATATGGAGCACGCCACAGGACTGACCTCTGATCCTCTG
>JALIGW010000132.1:81283-98783 GCA_023053685.1 Diadophis punctatus similis | reverse complement strand
ATAATTACCATCGCTTTTCCACAAAAGAGCCTTGGGACTCATTGTTTTACTTAGGACCTGCCTATGACATCCCGTCCCGATGATTCTGGGCAGTTTAGAAAACACACACAAGAATATTCCAATTCAATCCTCCTTCGAAGGCTCCAAAGACATGGAGGTCAACTTCTCTTCATCTCATCTCATCTCATCTCATCTCATCATCTCATCTCGTGCAATGGAATGGAATAAAATAGAACAGAACAGAACAGAACAGAACAGAACAGAACAGAACAGAACAGAACAGAACAGAACAGAACAGAACAGAACAGAACAGAACAGAATAGAATAGAATAGAATAGAATAGAATAGAATAGAATAGAATAGAATAGAATAGAATAGAATAGAATTCTTTATTGGCCAAGTGTGATTGGACACACAAGGAATTTGTCTTGGTGCATATACTCTCAGGGTACATAAAAAGAAAAGATGCCTCCTTGGAGCCTTGAGATGTGGCTACTGGAATTCTGCAGGTTTCAACACTGAGCCCTATCTAACAAAATGAAATTCAATGTAGAGAAAAGTAAAGTCCTACACTTAGGCAAGGAAAACCAAAAGGACACATATAGACTTGGTGAAACCAGGCTTAATAGCAGTGACTGTGAGAGGGATCTTGGAGTCTTAGTGGACAACCAGCTAAATATGAGCCAGCAGCGTGCGGCGGCAGCCAAAAAAGCCAATGCAATCCTAAGTTGCATTAACAGAGGGATACAATCAAGATCAAGTGAGGTATTAATACCACTCTATAAAGCCTTAGTAAGACTACACCTAGAATACTGCATCCAGTTTTGGTCACCACACTATAAAAAAGATGTTGAGACTCTAGAAAGAGTGCAGAGAAGAGCAACCAGGATGATTAGGGGACTGGAGGCTAAAACATACGATGAACAGTTGCAGGAACTTGTCATGTCTAGTCCAGCGAAGAGAAGGACCAGGGGAGACATGATAGCAGTGTTGCAATATTTGAGGGGCTGCCACAGAGAGGAGGGGGTCAAGCTATTCTCAAAGCACCTGAAGGCCAGACAAGGAATAATGGATGGGAACTGATCAAGGAGAGATTCAACCTGGAAATAAGGAGAATTTTTCTGACAGTGAGCACAATCAACCCATGGAACAGAAGTTGCCTTCAGAAGTTGTGGGATATTCATCACTAGAGGCTTTCAAGAAGAGACCGGACTGCCATCTGTCAGAAATGGTGTAGGGTCTCCTGCTTGGACAGGGGGGTGGACTTGATGACCTATAAGGTCCCTTCCAACTCTGTTAATCTATAAATCTGAATGTTTTAGAGTTGTAGCCAAGGCAGATGACGGGTCTGAATTGATCTCAGAATTTAAGCTGGGTCAGACCTGCTTGGTTGGATGACTATTAGGAAACCGAAGTCAAGAAGGTGAGATATGGAGTCATCAAAGAGAGGTGCGGTTGTTCGCTGGCTTAAGGATGCTGGAGATGGTCTCAGCTCCAGTGGTTTGAGTCAAATACTGCGGAGCATGTTGGGCTCCTGTCAGGAGTGGAGTGGGGTAGGAGGGGAGGGGAGGGGAGGGGAGGGGAGGGGAGGGGAGAGGAGAAGAGAAGAGAAGAGAAGAGAAGAGAAGAGAAGAGAAGAGAAGAGAAGAGAAGAGAAGAGAAGAGAAGAGAAGAGAAGAGAAGAGAAGAGAAGAGAAGAGAAAATTAGTACACCAGGAGAATACTTTTGAAAATACACTTTTTACACCTGTTCTTCTATAGTTTGTGACTATATTGTATTTTTTCAGCACAGTATGGGTCACCTTCCACCCTGTCTTCTAGAGAAGAACTAAAACAAAACATATTTTATTTATGAAAACAAAAGATACTTACTTCTGATTAAGTATCCTGTACTTAAAATGATTGCTGTTGAGAGAAATCATCACATTGTTTGGGCCAAATCTGGCTTTTAAAGTAACTTTAGGTAGTGCTAAGTTTCAAGAATTTGGAAGTTCTTGAATGATTTTTAGTGGGGCGATGGCCTCAATTGCCGATTACTTCCTAATTGTTATTTATATGTTTCCAGAATGAGTGCAGAAAACGTTGCCTTTATCCTGACTATTTCACAAGGGGGCCTTATTATGATGTACAATAAAGCCAAATTGCATCAAGGGCTGATCAGAATGAATCACCTGGCCGATTTGGAGCAAGGGCAAATCTCTAGATTTATGGCAGTAGTTTAGCCTCCAAACTTATGGCTTATGGATTTCATAAGTAGCTGTAGCACACACACACCCAAGCCTATAAATACGATGCTGTCAGTGCAAACAGAGTGGGTAGATAGGGATGTTTCCATAGATACGGTCACATTTTTTCAGGAGCATTGGATTTTCAACAATAGCAACAACACCAGGTTTTCAGCTTGTAGTCTAGCAAGAAGAAGACAATCTCTGTTCTGTTGTGTGGTGGGTCACCAGAATCAGTAAAAATATTAAAAATGTAGTTGAGTTCTTCTTTGCAGATTTACTACGTAGCTGGGCTATGTTTTGTGAGCAAGGGAGGCTCAGATTCTTTAAACATAAGTGGCCCTTGACTTAAGGCCACAAAATTGAGCCCAACATTTCTCTTGCTGAGCGAAATAGTTATTAAGTGAATTTTGCCCCGTTTAACGACCTTTCTTGCCACAGCTGTTAAGTGAATCGCTGCAGTTGTTAAGTTAGTAACAGGGTTGTTAAGTGAATCTGGCTTCCCCATTGACTTTGCTTGTCAGAAGATCACAAAAGGGGACCCCGTGATCCTGTGACGCTGCGACCGTCATACATACGTGCCAGTTGCCAAGCGTTTGAATTTTGATCATGTGATCACGGGATGCTGCAATGATTGTGTGAAAAATAATCATAAGTCAGTGTTTCAATGCCATTGTAGCTTTGAACGGTCACTAAATGAATGGTTGTAAGTTGAAGACTACCTGTAGACATATTCTATTCACCATAGGCTTCTATGAATATTTTATTCATCCCAGACTGCACCCTAGTTTCGACGGGGAAGCTGTGAGCATCGCAGACCAAGCTAAGTCCAAAAATGCTAGTATCAAGGTTCCGACTAATGAACCTGTCATGCCTCCATCGGAGCCTGAATCTGCAGAGGAAGACAAGCTGGAGCTGACAGAGATCGAGGGGGCGGCTTTGTTGGCTTTGGAGGAATGTGCGGAGGAGCAGGCCGAGTCAGGTTAGGGCCTTTCAGGATTGGGACGGCTTGTAGGCAGGGAGGAATGGGGGCAGGATGACCAAGAGAGAGCAAGCAGTGAACATGAGAAGCGACAGAGCTCAGGTGAAGAGCAAGGATCTCCCCCTCCTGATCCTCGAGCACAGAGAGTGGAGAGAAGGCAGGAACAGCACAGGCTGACCCAATGACTTGGGAGGAGAGCGCCCCGCCCCTCTTCACAAGGCACACCTAGGGACTGAGCTTTAAGGAGATGCTGTGGGGAGGGGCATTTGTTGGGAACAAATGCTGAATACCTGGAGTGTTGTGTGCCGTTGCTGACGTTTGGAGTTTCCTGGACTTCTTGCTTTATTTCTCGCTTCCTGGATTAATTGCCTTGTCCCTTTGCTTCACGAAACCATTACTGTGTTCCTTTGCTTCCTGGACTCATTGACTTACTCCCTTGCCCCACTGGATTTCTTACTTTGCGGCCGTTATGCTGGACGCTGCTGGACAGCATTGTGTTGGACTACTTGCAGGTGAGTGTGTTTGTGTGTGATCACTTTGCTCTGGGACTTGCCATCAATGTGGGAGCTTTTGGGGGAAAGTTGGAGCAATAAAGGGGTGAGTTGAACTACCAGCTGACTGTGTTGCCCCTATGCTTTGCCCCGGGTCATCACAGAACCCAACCAATTCAGCACTCCGAGACTTTTAGCTCTCTCAATGCGCTGTTTTATTGAGTACATCATATTGGCATGTTTGAAGGCAAAACCAGCTCTAAATATTTCCCGCAGTTTTTGTATAATTAAAACAGTGTTTTTCAACCACTGTGCCGCGGCACACTAGTGTGCCGTGACATAGTGTAAGATGTGCCGTGGGTAAAACACCCGCCGGGTGTTTTTGCTACGGGACATCTCTGTGTCCCGAAAGTTGGTTTCGGGACACAGAGATGCCTCTATTACCGTATTTATCGGCGTATAACACGCAGTTTTAAAACTAAAATTACAAGCGAAAACTCTACCTGCGTGTTAAACGCCGATCCCAGCTGATTCACCGCTCTGGGGGCAGCTCAAAAACGGGCGGGGCGCATCCCTGCTGTTCTCCGGCCAAGCGGCGAAGGAGCCCTGGAGCCCTGACGCCGCCCTGCATCTCGGTCTCTTGGGGCTTGTCCGGCAGCCTGCTGGGAAGGCTGCGACGCAGGGAGGGAAGGAGCTGCTATTGCCGCTCCGGCATGTCTCTGTGGCTGACCAGGGAGCCGCATCCTTGTTAACAATGGAGAAGCTGCGCGGAGCAGAGGCGCCTGGCGAGCGAGGCGAGTGGCTGCATCGGCGGCAGGCTCCTGCCCGCGTCTCCCGCCCGCCCGCCTCTCATTCTTTTAAATGCTAAGGCAAGAGGTGGGCAAGCGGGCGGGAGACGCGGGCAGGAGCCTGCCGCCGATGCAGCCACTCGCCTCGCTCGCCAGGCGCTTCTGCTCCGCGCAGCTTCTCCATTGTTAACAAGGACGCGGCTCCCTGGTCAGCCACAGAGACATGCCGGAGCGGCAATAGCAGCTCCTTCCCTCCCTGCGTCGCAGCCTTCCCAGCAGGCTGCCGGACAAGCCCCAAGAGACCGAGATGCAGGGCGGCGTCAGGGCTCCAGGGCTCCTTCGCTGCTTGGCCGGAGAACAGCAGGGATGCTGCCACGGTCTGGGACTCAGTCGGGTGGCTGCAGCCCCGCGGGAGACGGCAACAGAGGTTCCTTCTTTCTCCTACAGGGAGAAAGACAGAAGGAAGGAAGGAAGGAAGGAAGGAAGGAAGGAAGGAAGGAAGGAAGGAAGGAAGGAAGGAAGGAAGGAAGGAGAAGACAGACAGACGGACAGAAAGAAAGAAAGAAAGAAAGAAAGAAAGAAAGAAAGAAAGAAAGAAAGAAAGAAAGAAAGAAAGAAAGAAAGAAAGAAAGAAAGAAAGAGAAAGAAAGAAAAAGAAGTTAGGAAGGAAGACAGACAGAAAGAAAGAAAGAGAAAGAAAGACAGAAAGAAAGAAAGAAAGAAAGAAAGAAAGAAAGAAAGAAAGAAAGAAAGAAAGAAAGAAAGAAAGAAAGAAAGAAAGAAAGAAAGAAAGAAAAAGAAAGAAGTTAGAAAGGAAGGAAGACAGAAAGAAAGAAAAAGAGATGTTAGGAAGGAAGGAAAGAAGAAGAAAGAAGACAGACAGACAGAAAGAAAGTTAGGAAGGAAGGAAGACAGAAAGAAAGAAAAAGAGATGTTAGGAAGGAAGAAAGAAGAAGAAAGAAGACAGACAGACAGACAGAAAGAAAGAAAAAATAATTTATTTTTGTTTATTTGATTCCTATTCAAGAGAATTACTTTATATATAGTCAATATAGGCACCAAGTTAAATTTTTTTAACATTTTCTAATGGTGGTGTGCCTCGTGATTTTTTTCATGAAAAAAGTGTGCCTTTGCACAAAAAAGGTTGAAAAACACTGAATTAAAAGTATAGATAATTCCCTCCCCCAGTGTCACAGATCACATTGTCCAATTAGGTGTTCTGGTGTCTCCTTGGCAACTCCCCACAGTCTTTGGCCAGCACCTGTTGCGATGACCTTGGTTCCCATGTGATGATCTGTTGTTGCTGTCTGGTCCGACATTCCAGAGCTCCCCCTCCCACCAGTGTGTGGCAATCTGAGAAACAGAAGGATGTATCTGAGAAACAGAAATATTTCTGCAACAGGCCTGATTCATTTTGAAGTTGACAGCTAGAGAATTCCTGAAAGCCTGGCACTCAGACAAATCAGCCATCGACAGGCACATAGAGATAAACAACATCTACATTCCATTCAAAACAATCAAAACATTAAAAACCCACAGCACCTCCTAACCAGCAATTAACACCAAGATAAGCAGAGATTAATGGTAAGTAGAAAACAATACTCCAATCAAGGAATTATGAAGAACATTCCCACCAACATTGGCAAGGCAAGCCACCCTATATAAATGGAGAGCAAACCCCATTGTCTTCTAGCACTGATGATGTTCCCTAGTTAGGTAATGAAATGTCTGCAAGAAATCAACCAGGGACCCCACAGTTCAACCCTACACATTTTCTCTTCTATATTCCGAAATGTGGGCAGGGCTAGATTATTTGTGGAGTTTTATTGTGGCATTTCTTGGATTTTCATTTTATCTCTGGGCATATCTTAAATTTGCAAAGAAAGGGAAGGAATAGTTAGGTAAGATCCCCAGCTATCAAAGTAGAAAAAAAATAAGTATTCACCTTTGGACTAACCATGGCATTGTTATCATTTACCACCAGAGTTTAGGGAGGAGGTCAACAAAGAAAAGTTGAAACAAAAAATAGCATTTAAAAGTTGAAAATGTGATAACTATAAAAATATGGAACAAAGGAACGTTCCAACAACGCTTCAGTTCTTAAGGCCACACCTGGAATATTGCATCCAGTTTTGGTCACCATGATATTAAAAAAGGTGTTGAGACTCTAGAAAGAGTGCAGAGAATAGCAACGAAGAGGATTAGGAGACTAGAGGCTAAAACATATGAAGAACGGTTGCAGGAACTGGGTATGTCTAGTCTAATGAAAAGAAGAATTAGGGGTGACATGATAGCAGTCTTCCAATATTTGAGGGGCTGCCACAAAGAAGAAGGGGTCAAGCTATTCTCCAAAGCACCTGAAAGCAGGACAAGAAGCAATGGATGGAAATTAATCAAGGAAAGAACCAACCTGGAACTAAGGAGAAATTTCCTGACAGTTGGAACAATTAACCAGTGGAACAGCTTGCCTCCAGAAGTTGTGAATGCTCCAACATTGGAAGTTTTTAAGAAGATGTTGGATAACCATTTTTCTGAAGTGGTGTAGGGTTTCCTGCCTAAGCAGGGGGTTGGACTAGAAGACATCCAAGGTCCCTTCCAATTCTATTATTCTGTTAAGTCTGAATTCTCAGAATCAGAGCAATTGATATTTGGATTATGAATAAAATGAAAGTTTGTTTCCTCCAAGAGCACACAAGCTTTTCTGCTAGAAGCGGTCAATCTAGGGCAGCGGTGGGTTGCTCTCGGTTTGGCCCGGTTCTAAGAACTGGTAGCGCCGGTGACTGGAGGCTCTGCCCACCTGCCCGGGACTGGTAGTAAAGGGTTTTAGTAAAGTAAAGGGTTTTAGAACCCACTACTGATCCCGAGGCTTTGCTCCTCAAATTCGCTCAGCCTCAGGCCAAAACGAAATTTCACTTCTTTCAAATTTAATTAAAATATAGTTAATAGGATTACTCTCCAGTCATGTATTTCAAGAATTTCTCGCTGATGGGACATGAAACATTACAAATTGGTATTTTTTTCAACATCTCTTCAAGGCACAGCCAGGATTTTCAGAGACTGCATCTGTCCTTTGTAATCACAAACCATGGTTTCTGAGAAAGGAGGTTTAAAAGTCAATGCCATTGTGACTTTTTTGCCCCTGTTTAGCCTACAGACAATCGGGGTTGGAAGGTTCACATTTCTGGTTTATATGAGTTTATAAAGGTTGGTCATCTTTGCCCTATCCTTCTGAGTTAAATCATTCCAGTCTGTGGTATTTTAAAGAATATTCCCAAGGCAGCAAATGCTATATTATTTTTGTGATGTGAAGATGAGAGCTGTTTTGAGCTCTCCAACACAAAACATTGGTTTCCACAATAGATGATAAAAAGTCTGTAGAACATAACATCATCTTGACATCCCTTTCAGCAGTTTTCAATACCCGTATCAATCTTAAGTCATAAAAAAAGACAAAATCAATAAGATGATGATAGGCTACACAAAATTGTGGGTTTTTTTGTTTGGGGTTTTTTTTTTGTTTGGGTTGGGTGCATCAGAAAATCACAGAAGGGCCAAGCAACTTGCAAAAAAGGCTGGAGATGGGTTTTGGAGGCGGATAAAATTTGAGAAATAATTTTTCCCCATTAGATTTTCAAATGCAACATTTGCTTTTTAGAGAAATTGATGGATCTTGAAGTATGGATGAATTTATGCAGTCATTAACAGTAAAAGCATTGTTTCTAAATGGCACCTCTAGATAAAGACTCTATTAGCTGCTTCGTACTTTGGGACTGAATATTCTAAATTGGAAGGAAATTAAGAAACTATATTCTTTGGAAAGAATTTTATGTAGGTGTGCTTTTAACCTCTAAACGCTCTGTCCATTGGCCAGGCTGGGCTAGGGATCTGTTGATGGGATCTGTTGTTCAGCACCCTTTCCAGCATCATAGGTTGTTAACTCCTTCGCTAAACCTTTGTTTCATTAACCAGTGGATCTCTGAATTATTGATTAATTGGTACGATTTATAGCCTGCCTGACTCACAACGATTCTGGAAGGCTAGCAATTAAAATATTTTTAAAACGTAACAAAAGAGAAAAAGAAGCCAGGAGCAGTAAGAATAGAATAGAATAGAATAGAATAGAATAGAATACTAGGGTAGGGTAGGGTAGGGTAGGGTAGAATGGAATGGAATGGAATAGAATAGAATAGAATAGAATAGAATAGAATAGAATAGAATAGAATAGAATAGAGAATGGAATGGAATGGAATGGAATGGAATGGAATAGAATAGAATAGAATAGAATAGAATAGAATAGAATAGAATAGAATAGAATAGAATAGAATAGAATAGAATAGAATAGAATAGAATACTAGGGTAGGGTAGGGTAGGGTAGGGTAGGGTAGAATGGAATGGAATGGAATAGAATAGAATAGAATAGAATAGAATAGAATAGAATAGAATAGAATAGAATAGAATAGAATAGAATAGAATAGAATAGAATAGAATAGAATACTAGGGTAGGGTAGGGTAG
Organism: Diadophis punctatus similis; assembly: GCA_023053685.1. NCBI lineage: Eukaryota > Metazoa > Chordata > Lepidosauria > Squamata > Dipsadidae > Diadophis > Diadophis punctatus. The sequence goes on along the minus strand of JALIGW010000132.1, from coordinate 89,784 downwards.
GGTAGGGTAGAATGGAATGGAATGGAATGGAATGGAATGGAATAGAATAGAATAGAATAGAATAGAATAGAATAGAATAGAATAGAATAGAATAGAATAGAATAGAATAGAATAGAATAGAATAGAATAGAATAGAAAATTAGAGGCAGGGCAGGGTGGGAGGGGCCAGCCAGGAGTGGGATTTGGGGGTTCTCCGAATCGCACAGAATCTTAGCTAGATGTTCTCCCGAAGCCCTGCGAACCCCCAGCAGCCCACCCCTGGTCACAAGGCGAGGAATACCTGTATTGCTGAATTGCCCATTTAACATTTGATTTCATTTATAGCGGTGCCAATGTTCTATCAGTTACTCCGAATGTCTATCATATTTAACACCTGATTAAGCCCCAGGTAACCCCAGCTAACTGTGGGATTAGAGCAAGATTTATTATTAGCCTTCTTCGGATTGAAGCCAATGGATTGTTTTTTTCCTTCTTTTTCTAAATAAGTCAATTGCTCTAACTTGGTACATCAAAATGAAGCAAAAAAAAATATTTTCCTCCCTTTTAAAATTTCATTGGTCCTTGGGCTGCCTTGGATTCTTGCGTGATTCAAACCTGCATTTTAGGAACAGTGAAATGTCGATATTTATGTCTTTAGTGAAATGCACCAGGTTTAAGTCAGTGTTCTACCTCTTTTCTCCTTTCTCAGATAAGTACAGAGTCATCTTGTTAAAATAACAATTAGGGCCTTGGCAGATATATCAGAGAAGCTCCTTGTAAAGGTGTATCAGAGTCACTTGTCTTGCATTTCAAAGAACAATCCTGCAGTGCTTTGAAGAATATCCATCTCTCCATTCGTCCATTCTTGCATCCTTACAAGTGTTAAAAGGAATTCTTCCCTGTTTTTTGGGGTCTCTATAGATAGAACGTGCGCATGTTCAAACAGCCTTTGATCCGCGTTCCAAACAAGATCTATGTCAAGGATTTTCAAACTGTGTTCTGTAGAACCCTTAAGGTTTTGTGAGGATTTGATGGGGTTAGCCGAGACACCAAGGGGGGGAAGGATGTACACTCAAACCCAGCCAAGTTTCTATCAATACAGCTTTACTAAAAAAGAATTAACAAAAAAGTTTGGGAAAACTTTTTTTTACACCTCATCTGTCTGGAACCCGCACTGCATATCGGACATTAATACAATTGAGAATGTCCAGAGATATTTCACGAGAAGAGTCCTCCACTCCTCTGTTCGCAACAGAATACCTTATTCCACCAGACTTGAAATTCTGGGCTTAGACAACTTAGAACTACGCCGCTTTCAGTCTGACCTAAGCTTAGTACACAAAATTATCTGCTACAATGTCCTACCTGTCAATGACTACTTCAGCTTCAACCGCAACAATACACCACAATAGATACAAACTTAAAGTGAACCGCTCCAAACTCGATTGCGGAAAATTCGACTTCAGCAACAGAGTGGTCAATGCCTGGAATGCACTACCTGACTCTGTGGTTTCTTCCCCAAACCCCCACAACTTTAACCTTAGACTGTCTACTGTTGACCTCACCCCATTCCTAAGAGGTCTGTAAGGGGCGTGCATAAGCGCACCAACGTGCCTACTGTCCCTGTCCTAATGTCCCGATTTATTTGTATCCATTTCATGTATTCATAATCATGTTTATAATTATATCTGTTATCTTATCTTATACATGCTTGACAAAATAAATAAATAAAATAAAATAAATAAATTATTAAAGTTTGTTGCATAAAAATCAAAACCAGAAGCACACACAGATGACTGATTCAGCTGGATTCAATAACTTCTTTATAAACATAATAATATATATATTTACAATAGCACAAGTAGAATTTTTCTTCAATCAGTTACAGGTAAACACAAGCAGAAGAGTTAGTTTCATTTCAGCAGAGAGTACAGAGAGGAGAGTGCAGAGTGGAGACTGGAGCCACACCCAGCCTTAAGCTTAAGTATTCAGTTTCGATTCTCTGCACAGACTCAGAAGTGGTTAGCTCCCATTGGCTGATTCAGTTGCTATTCCTATTCATTGGCTAACCTTGTTAACATGAGTCTCCCAGTCATGAATATTCTAACATAAATAAAATAAATAAATAAACTCTCAAAGAGCCTAACCCCTGTAACTCCTGATCTTGGAACTTCTGGGTGCAAGAGACCAGTCACTCACTGCAACCTGATAGCTGGGATGGATCGAGTTGTGGAGAGAGCAAAGGTCTGGATTCAAAACTTTCTTTTGATGCTTGAAACTCTTCTCCTTTTTACTTTCTAAAACCATGAGGCGGCCTTTCATTCTCCCCCCCCCCCAAAGAAACGATGCGGTGAGGTGAAGCTTAGTAAGTAGAATGCAGAATAATGTACAAATATAATGTTTGAGAAACGGTTTGGTATATTTGTTAAGAGGTGCTGACCTAAGAAACCAGGAGATGGTGAGTACTAGTTCTTAGTCCATGCCTTCCTTAGGCATGAAATCCAACTGAGTAACTTAGGGCCAATCCCCAGGAGACGGTGAATTCTAGGAATGAGAGCCAGTTGGGTGACTTTGGGCCAATCACCAGGAGATTGGGAGTTCTAGTCCCGCCTTAGGCATGAAATCCAGCTGAGTGACTTTGGGCCATTTACTCTCTCTCAGCCCACCTCACCCTACCCCACAAGGTTGTTGTTGTGGGGGACAAGAGGACAAGGAACACCAACCTGACATATGTTCCCCTCCTCCTTGAGATAAAGTAATAAAAGCAGGATAAAAATAAAATGCATACATATAATACCATGAGTGTGTTTTGTATTTTGAGTTTTCCCTATGTATTGGGCCACTGGCTTCACTGAGCGCAAAGCAAGAAAGAACAAAATGATGCCAAAAGCAGGGGAGGGAGAGGAGAGAAAGGGCTGAACATTTTGTCTTCAGAATCTTTAAAAAGAAAAATGACATCTAATAATGTTTGATTGACATCTGTTCCTTTTCTGATGCTAAACCGAACAGATTTTGGAATGCAGAGTGCAAATCCAACAGGGGAGAGAGAGAGAGAGAGAGAGAGAGAGAGAGAGAGAGAGAGAGAGAGAGAGAGAGAGAGAGAGAGAGAGAGAGAGAGAGAGAGAGAGATTTATACACACACAAACAGAGAGAGATATGATAGATAGAGATAATAGAGAGAGAGAGAGACAGACAGACAGACAGACAGACAGAGAGATATGATAGATAGATAGATAGATAGATAGATAGATAGATAGATAGATAGATAGATAGATAGATAGATAGATAGATAGAGAGAGAGAGAGAGAGAGAGAGAGAGATAGAGATAGAGAGAGAGAGAGAGACAGATAGAGAGATATGATAGATAGATAGATAGAGATAATAGATAGATAGATAGATAGATAGATACATACATAGATAGATAGAGAGAGAGAGAGAGAGAGAGAGACAGACAGACAGACAGACAGACAGACAGACAGATATGATAGAGATAGAGATAATAGATAGAGAGAGAGAGAGAGAGAGATTAGACAGACAGATAGATAGATAGATTTATACACACACACACACACACACACACACACACAGAGAGAGATGATAGATAGAGATAATAGATAGATAGATAGATAGATAGATAGAGAGAGAGAGAGAGAGAGAGAGAGAGAGAGAGAGAGAGAGAGAGAGAGAGAAAGAAAGAAAGAAAGAAAGAAAGAAGAGAAAGAGAGAGAAAGAGAGAAAGAGAGAAAGAGAGAAAGAGAGAGAGAGAGAACAGCAAGGGGTGATAGGAAAATGACTGACAATGTTGATAAAGGAACGAAATAACTGCAAATGAAATTTGGAAACATTTATATGGCTGCCTCTCTTATGCTCAACCCTGGGTGCTTCCCAATTGAGAAAATTAGCAGCGAGGTTCTCCAAAGGGATCCATATTGCTTTAAGAGGAAATGTGTGTGTGCCACATGCATTTGGGCCCGCCCACCTGTCATAGTGCCGCTGCGCGAGGCATCAACCTGTCCACTGAGTCACACCATCTGTGAAATAGCTGCTTTCGGATCCGCACACAGCTGGTTAGTGGGCCGTTCAAGCTGACAGCAAGAACACCGGCTTGCTACACATGAGCGAACCGAGAAGCGTGTTGCTTGAATGTTCTTGCTTGTATGTCAAGGAAACAAGCGCAGGGCAGCTTTGAAAGCAAGCCAACAAAGCTGCAGTGTGTTTGTTGCAAGGCGCAATTAGAACCTGGGGCTGGGGGGAAAAAAAAAGGAAGTGTGTCATTGAAAGGCAATGGAATTAAGGAGAAACTTCCTAAACAGTGAGAACAATTAACCAGTGGAACGCCTTGCCCCCGGAAGTTGTGGGTGAGTCATCACTGGAGGTTTTTAAGAAGAGATTGGACAACCATTTGTCTGGAATGATATAGGGTTTCCTGCTTAAGCAGGGGGTTGGACTAGAAGACCTCCAAGGTCCCTTCCAGCTCTATTCTGATTGATTGATTAATAAGCGATGCAAAGCCCACATAGTTTATCAAAAGTACAAAGTCCTCAATTTACAACAGTTCATTTAGGGACTGTTCAAAGTCACAACGGCGCTGAGAGCATATGCACCAAGACAAATTCCTTGTGTGTCCAATCACACTTGGCCAATAAAGAATTCTATTCTAAAAAAGGGACTTATGGCCATTTTTCACACTTACGACATTTGTAGCATTCCCTTGGTCTCGTGATCAAAATCCAGATGCAATTGACAACCGGTTCATATTTACGACGGTTGCAGTGTCCGGGTAATTTGATTCCCTTTTGCGACCTTCTGACAAGCAAAATCAACGGGGAAGCTAGACTTGCTTAACAACCCTGTTATTAGTTTAACGACTGCAGTGATTTATTTTAACAACGGTGGCAAGAAAGGTTGTAAAATGGGGCAAAACTCACTCAACAAATGTTTCATTATGCATCGTGTCAGCCCCTGAGGCCATCTTTTTCTTTGGATCTTCAGGGCTGCCACACTTAGTGCTGTGGGAAACTGGGAGGGGGGATTGCATGGAGTTGCAGAGATATCTAACCGTAATAACATTCCTTTCTCTGAGAGTCAAGGACATTTGGCCCGCACTGGAGTGGCGTGACTGGGAGGCATCTCCAATTGGGATGGTGCATTGATTGGACCATGTGATGGACATGTGGGTGCAGGGGAAGGGACTTGGGCTTTCTTTGGGTGGGGAAAACCTGGAAGCTTTCAGATTCGGCTTTTCCCAGATGTTGCCAATATGATATCTCTAATAAAGTGGAACTTTTGAGGAACTTCTAGCCTTGGAGTCTTCTTGTGTTGGGGGTGTTACTTGGAACCTGACACATACATTAGAAGCAGTAGGTGGGTTCCTACCGGTTTTAACCGGTTCTTTAGAACCGTTAGTAATGCAGCGATGACGTCACAGAGCCGGTTCTGTCAGTGCGGGTCCGTGGGTGCCGCCATCTTGGATTTTGCTTCCGCACATGTGCAGAAGCTAATTTTGTCTTCTGCACATGCGCAGAGGCTATTTGTGCGCACGCGTGCCCGGCGCGACCCTGAGCGAACCGAGAGCAAAACGATCCACAACCCACCCCTGATTAGAAGTGTGCATAAAACTGGATTTCCCCCCCCCCTGCTGAATTCATAGACGAGAGAGTCAACTGAGAGTTTCAGTCCCTAAATTAAGCCATGCAGAGAATGGACGGATGCAAATTCATGGAAACGCAATTGACAGAATCATTCACCCCTGGAAGACAGCTGACAAATGGCGGGGGGGCACCTGATGATACATCCTGGGATCCCCTTCCCGAAAAAAAAGTGGGGGGGGGGGCAGGTGTTGAGGAATGATTCATATCCTAACGCACAGACCCTTCCGGTAGAATATTGATGAAGGATAAATCCGCTCTAAACCAAAATGTTGAAAATCAAGAATCCCGTAGCAGCTGTTCAGGCTAACACATTTTATTAAACGTGTTATAAGGCTTTCTGGTGTGATCCGATGGAAGGAGCTGTACTTCATGAAATCAGACACTTTTTAATAAAATTGGTTGGTCTGAAAAAGCACGACTAGACTCTTCCTGGTTTTTCCGACTAACAGAAATAATGGAGTTGGAAGGGACCTTGGAGGTCTTCTAGTCCAACCCCTTGCTCAGGCAGGAAACCCCTATACCATTTCAAATAAATGGGGTTGGACTAGATGACCTCCAAGGTCCCCTCCAACTGTGTTATTCTGATAATTTGGTTGGGAGGAAATGGATCAAGACAGTTCCTCCTAGAAATTCACAGAGTATATCTTTAATGAGGTGAGCAATCTGCTTTAGTTTGAAGATTGCTATCAATAGGTGAGGTGGTGGAAGCATTGGCTGAAGAGAAGGAGGCCTGATAAAGAGACATTCCAGCAGAGGCTTTATTCAGCTGGTTCAGTCCGGTTCACCTGAACCGGTAGCGGAAATTGTGGGTGGGCCTGCCCACCTGCCCCGGCTGTATTCTATCCCATTTGTGCATGTTTTTGAGGCTGGGTGCATGCGCGGAAGGCTCGCGCGCGACTAAAGAGCCGAGGTAGTGCAGTGGTTAAAGTGCAGCACTGCAGTTCAGCAGTTCAGCTGTTCAAATCTCACTGGCTCAAGGTTGACTCAGCCTTCCATCCTTCTGAGGTGGGTAAAATGAGGACCCAGGTTGTTGGGGGCAATATGCTGAACTCTGTAAACCAGTTAGAGAGGGCTGTAAAGCACTATGAAGCGGTATATAAGTCTAAGTGCTATTGCTATTGCTAATGCGCATGTGCGGGATGCCGTGTGTGTGCTCACATTTGTGAACCGGTAGTGAAGGTAAGTGAAAACCATCCCTGCATTCCAGTTTAGTCCATTGAAGAAGGAAACATTTGAGGTCAAACCCTTAGGTTTAAAATAAAATAATCAGGGGTGAAATCCAGCAGGTTCTGACAGCTTCTGGAGAACCAGTAGTGGAAATTTTGAGTAGTTCGGAGAACCGGCAAAGACCACCTCTGGCTGGCCCCAGAGTGGGGAGGGAATGGGGATTTTGCAGTATCCTTCCCCTGCCACGCCCACCAAGCCGTGCCACGCCCACCAAGCCGTGCACGCCCACCAAGCCACGCCCACGGAACTGGTAGTAAAACAAATTGGATTTCACCACTGGTCTATATCTGCAGTTCCACAAGAGAAGGCAGACGGTCTAGCGAGATTCTTGTAAACTGGTGATCAACATAAAAAATAAATAAATTATTTGACCCTTCTCAGAGCTGTTCTGGTTGCTTGCGTCTGACAAGGCGAGGAAGTATAAAGGAAACGGCTTCAAAGAAACTCAGCACATTTTTCTTGGGTTTTTGGAGCTTGACATCAAGGAGGCCGTGTCGCTGTAAGCATGCTAGGCTTTTTAAAAAGTTTGGAGAAAGTTAGACCTTTTCAAGCACTGACTGCATTTTACCCGCTAAATGGAAGTCCCGTCACCTCTCACTGCCGACTTTTCTGACGGATGGAAGGGCTAAGAGCAGCCAGACTGAGTTTCTGCTGGTATTCGTCCTATCATTAATGCACTTAAAGCAGAATTCTGTGGCTGAATTTATTTTTTAATCCCTATTTTTAGCTGCTATCTACTTCTGGTGAACTTTTATAGCTAAAGAAGAAAAGATGTCCTGCCCCCAACACACACACACACACACACACATACACACACACACTCACTCACTCACTCACTCACTCACTCACTACCAGCAAAGTCAATTTTTAACCATCATGATGAAGAGAAAAAGGGTGTCTGTCTGTCTCTCTGTCTGTCTGTCTGTCTGTCTGTCTGTCTCTCTCCTCTCTCTCTCTCTCTCTGTCTTTTGCTCTTTCTCTTTCTCTCTCTTTTATCTCTCTGTCTTTTGCTCTTTCTCTCTCTCTCTTTCGCTCTTTCTCTCCGTCTTTCTCTTTCTCTCACTCTCTCTTTCTTATTTCTCTTATCTCTCTCTCTGTTTCTCTCTCTCTCTGTTTCTCTTTCTCTGTCTGTCTTTCTGTCTCTCTCCTCTCTCTCCCCCTCCGCTCTGTCTCTTTCTCACTTTGTCTCTTCTCTCTCTCCCTCCCTCTCTTTCTCTCACTTTCTCTCTCTCTCTCTGTCTCTCTCTGTGTCTCTCTCTCTTTCTGTCTCTCTCTCTGTCTCTCCTCTGTCTCCCCCTCCCCTCCTCTCTCTCACTTTCTCTCTGTCTCTTCTCTCTCTCCCTCCCTCCCTCTCTCTGTGTCTCTCTGTGTCTCTCTGTGTCTCTCTGTCTCTGTCTCTGTCTCTGTCTCTCTCTCTCTCTCTCTCTCTCTGTCTGTCTCTGCCTGTCTCTGTCTCTGTCTCTCTCTCTGCCTGTCTCTGTCTCTCCTCTGTCTCCCCCTCCCCCCCTCTCTCCTTCTCTCTTTCTCTCTGTCTCTGTCTCTTTCTCTCTGTCTGTCTCTCTTTGTCTCTGTCTCTCTCTGTCTGTCTCTCTTTCTCTTTCTCTCTCTCTCTCTCTCCTCTGTCTCTTCCTCCCCTCCCCTCTC
>JALIGW010000132.1:60000-78683 GCA_023053685.1 Diadophis punctatus similis | reverse complement strand
TTACTACTGGGGATGCAAATGCCTTAGTTAACAGTAAGATAGAGTAAAAGAAAAGTATAAAGGTGTATTTCCATGTAATCTTGTAAAGGTTTTAGAAGCTATATTGTACAATAGGATAGGTAATGTGAGAGTAATATGAATATTAAATGAAATACTGTATAAAATGTAATCATCCAACAACAGCTTTTGATGGAAAGGGGGCTACGAATGCCCCACCTGTTTGTTATACGTTTTGTTTTGTCTTGTTTTGTGTGTTCAATAAAAACAATAAAAAAAATTAAAATAAAAAATGATTGTCATCACCAGCAAGGTTTATTGGGTTTCATTTTTCAAGCTAAGGACTTACCAACTTTGGAGCCTTTTCTCAGGAGGAAATTATACAAAGTGCTCCATCACTGGAGGTTTTTAAGAAGAGATATTTAGTGGAATAAATTAGCAGCCGGAAATATTGAAATGATGTTTGATTAATAATATGCTTGATTCTTAGATTATGCTTAAAAAGTTATGAACAACGTGGAGTTAAAGATTTAAAGAAATGTGGAAATTAAGAATTTTTTTAGTATAATTCAAATTTATTGTAATGAATAATATGCCCTGTGCTTTTTCTGGGAAGTCGGGGGGGGGGGGGGGGGTGAGAGGGGGGAGGGGGAGGGGGGGGGAGGGAGGGGAGAAAAAGAGGAAAATGTTTGTACTTTGTACTAATAAAACTTTTTGAATTAAAAAAAAGAAGAGATTGGACAACCATTTGTCTGGATTGGTATAGCATCTCCTGCTTGGGCAGAGGGTTAGACTAGAAGACCTTCAAGGGCCCCTTCCCACTCTGTTCTTCTCTTATCATTTTGGCTGCCATCTTCTTCATTTTCTCTCCTTGGGGAGAAGTTATTGAGTCAAGGTTGACTCAGCCTTCCATCCTTCCGAGGTCGGTAAAATGAGGACCCAGATTGTTGGGGGCAATATGCTGAACTCTGTAAACCGCTTAGAGAGGGCTGTAAAGCACTATGAAGCGGTATATAAGTCTAAGTTCTATTGCTATTGCTATTCCTCCAGCTCTGTTGTATCCCTCATCAAACAGGTGAGCCAAAATGGAGGCAGAATTTCATTTTTGTGCCTCCGTCATTACAAAAGGTGTTTAAATGCATTAAAACATTTTATATGCATCCACACTGTGTATATATACTGTTTAATCGCTATCAGTTATCAAAGCTGTTCGGCTCAGCTCTCTCTTTCACACTTCCTACGGTGCAAAAGTAGGTGGGATTTTGGGGTTGTTTTTTTTCTTTTCACAGATTTATTCCTGAAATTCCCCAAGGAGAGGAAAGTTACAAAAATGGGACGGACGTGCGGTTTCAAGTGAATCCGTATGCAGCAAGATATGGGGTGGATCGTTGCTGGTAGCACAAGCAGGCATAAATGCATGCAGATATCTTACAAAGAATCTTGCAGTCCATGAAAGGAAAGACAAAAATGAAAGGAACATGGAAATGAAAACTCACTGTGTTGAGATGAAGAACTCTACCAGGGATGTAAAAGAAGGGTTAGAAAGTGGAAGTAGAGTGAACAAACCCCAATCTTTCATTTTTTTTCCTTTTCTTTATTTATTTACTATACCGCCTTCATTATTTTTTAGAAACAAGTTAAGGCGGCAAACAGATTTAATCCACCTTCCACCACCTATTGTCCCCATCTGAGGTGAGTTGAATGGAGGGGTTGGCTCTTCCAAAGTCACCTAGCCAGCTTTCACGGCTAAGGTGGGACTAGAAGTCACCATCTCCTGGTGATTGGTCCAATGTCACCCATATACAGATACAGATTAACAGAGTTGGAAGGGACCTTGTAGGTCATCTAGTCCAACCCCTTGCCCAAGCAGGAGACCCTACATCATTTCTGACAGATGGCAGTCCAGTCTCTTCTTGAAAGCCTCCAGTGATGAAGCTCCCACAACTTCTGAAGGCAACTTCTGTTCCATTGCTTTCACTGTCAGAAAATTCCTCCTTATTTCTAGGTTGAATCTCTCCTTGATCAGTTTCCATCCATTATTCCTTGTCTGGCCTTCAGATGCTTTGGAAAATAGCTTGAACCCTCCTCTCTTGGGCAGCCCCTCAGATATTGGAAGACTGCTATCATATCTCCCCTGGTCCTTCTCTTCACTAGACTAGCCATGCCCAGTTCCTGTAACCGTTCTTCATATGTTTTAGTCCCCTAATCATCCTGGTTGCTCTTCTCTGCACTTTTTCTAGAGTCTCAACCAGAGGTATTATTCAGCCTTTGCTGTTTCCATGGCGGCCCTGCAGGCCAGATCTTAGTACCCCGCATACCAGATCCAGCCCTCGGGCCTTGAATTTGACACCCCTGTTCTAGGATCTCCTGCTTGATCAAGGGGTTGGACTAGAAGACCACCAAGGTCCCTTCCAGCTCTATTCTGATTGACCCCAGAGTGATATGGATCCCATCTAGTGGCTGGTCTAATTATGTCACCAGAATGATGGGGATTTCTTGGTTTTTGTATTGGAGTTTGCTCTTTGTAAGCCATCCGGAGTCACTGAGAGTGAGTGGGACAATCCTGTAAATTTTCTTAATAAATAAATAAACTTCACGCTCCCCCGTACCCAATGGGGTCCCTTCTGTTCAGCTTTGAGGGAGTTGTTGCAGCGATGGATCGATAAACAGAGAGTCCCCACCCTCTTTTCATAATTTCTTTGCCGCATTCTGTTGGGAATAAAAAAGAGAATAAAAAGCCAAATTCTCCCGACCCAGTGCCTTCCACGCTCACCACCGAACACAGCAGAAATCCGCTCCACAGACTCAGCAAAGGGTATAATCCTTCCCTTTAAAAGTGCTGAATTTTTAATTTTAATCTGCAATTAAAGCTCACCATGATTAATCTCCCAATTAAATCTTGCAGCTTAAGTCAGAATGCATTTTGATTGTAGGGGAGCACACGGAAGTTGGCAGCGTCCCTTCCGCTCTCCGAAATAGACACGCTCTCTGGGGATCCAAAATATTCAGCACTGCTGGATATCACAAATTCAGTTTGAAAGACCAGTTTGTCCTCCTGGTAGGCTGGTAAACGAAAGAAAGAAAGAAAGAAAGAAAAAAGCCACATTCTGAAAACCACCCACAACTGCGTTTCCGTTTTTGGAGGGAGAAATGCAGAATTCCATTTGTTCCCAACAGCTTGCATGCGGCTTAACATTTAGGCAGTTCACATTCAGACATTAATTAATGAAAGGAACAAATGGTGAGAATTATTTCTTCTTACCTAGCATAAAGGACAAGATGGGCCAGCTTTGTCTGAAGGACTCATCCAACTAAGGAACATTTTGATGGAACCTCAAGTCAAATTGCCAGTGAATCATTACAGAACAGGATGAATTTGTCACTGAATAACATCCGCACGAAAAAAGAACGGTGTGTTTAAAGTAAAATAAAAAGGACAGAGAAGATGTTGATGTTCTTTCTTACAAAAATGTTGGATGTTCATGTTCTTCCTTACAAAAATATCTAGGGAGATTCTCAGTCACCCAGATCATGGTTGTCCCAAAGGTGCTTTTTTCAAGAGGCAACTGGACTTTTTGGTTTTTCTTTGACGACGTTTCGCTTCTCCTCCAAGAAGCTTCTTCAGCCCTGACTGGATGGTGGGGAATGGAAGGATTGATATTCCTTGCAGATAGCTGGTCATTTGCATCCTTTGAGAGGGTCGTTGAGGCCGCTTGGAGGTTTATCTGTGTCTTCAGGGTCACCTGAGTGGTGCAAATGGGTGTGGAGCTTTCTTGGAACTGCTGAAAAGGACTGTTGTTGTTTTTTATCTGAGGAGAGGAGAGGAGAAAGGGAAGAAGGAGAAGGGTAGGAGGAGAGGAGAGGAGAGGGGGAGAAAGAGAGAGGGAGGGAGGGAGAACAGAGTAGAATAACTGAGAAGGAAGGGACCTTGGAGGTCTTCTAGTCCAACCCCCTGCTGAACCCGGAAACCCTATATCATTTCAGACAAATGGTTGTCCAATCTCTTCTTAAAAACCTCCACTAATGGACCACCCACAATTTCTGGAGGCAAGTTGTTCCACTGATTAATTGTTCTGACTGTCAGGAAATTTCTCCTTAATTCCAGGTTGCTTCTCTCCTTGACTAGTTTCCATCCATTGCTTCTTGTTCGGCCTTTAGGTGCTTTGGAGAATAGTTAACCGGCCAGGGGTGAAATGCTACCGGTTCGGCCCGGTATGGGTGTACCGGTGGTGGTGCATGGTTTGGAGAACTGGTAGCGGCAGTAGTGCGAGGCTTCACCCACCCACCCACCCACCCAGACGTCGCCATTTTCTTTTTTTAACCCTCTGTGCATGCGCAAAGCTTTCTGTGCATGCGCAGAGGTGGAAAAGTGTACGAGAGATTGAAAAAGCCTGCACATGCACGACCAAAGCAAGCGCGCGCAGACGGAGCATGCACTTCCGAACCGGTAGGGAAGGTAAGTAGATTTCACCGCTGGTTAACCCCCTCTTCTTTGTGGCAGCCCCTTAGATAGTGTAACACAAGACAAGTCTTGTCCTTTCATTCTAATTCAGTTGAAACAAGTTGGGATAATTCTGAAGTGGTTCTCTCGTGAAATTTGCAAAGACTTGGCCATTTGTAATAGCATTCAGATGGTAATCAGGCCTCCTTCTGATAGATTCTTAAGGAGGAGAGCTCTTCCACTGATTCATTGCTCTAACTGTCAATTAATTGTTCTAGTTTAGAAGTATTGTTGGGGAGCCCACAAAACCTGAAGCCAACTTTGGCAAGATACTTATTTTACAGACCATGCAGTGGTGGGTTCCTACCAGTGCGGTCCACTCTGTAGCACCGGTAGCAGCCTGCTGGTGACATCACAGTACCGGTGCGGTCGGTTGCCGGTGCCTGGGTGCCGCCAATTTTTTTTAAAATTAATTTTTAAAATTAATTTTCTTCTGCGCATGCCCAGAAGCCGAGTTTCCGGCACTGCTCATGCACTGCCTTCCTACCCCACAGTGAGTCCAAGCAGGGGAGGATGGCTGAGGGAGCGCGTGAGATGCTGAAAGAATGGGCGGCAGGAGCTATCTCCATTCCCCTCCCTTCAGCAGTCCGAGAAGCCACGAACACACAGTGATGATCCTAGGCATTTTCGCACGTTTGAGGTTTTTCGAGCTGTGAGGGGAGGGGGAATGGGCAGCAGGACCTATCTCAGTTCCCCTTCCTTCAGCAGTCTGAGAAGCCACGCCCACCCGGTCACATGGCTGGCAAGCCACACCCACAAAATATGTCACGCCCACAGAGTGGTAGTAAAAAAATTAGGAACCCGCCCCTGAGACCATGGTTTTACCAGCTTGGCAAACTCTGTAGAATGTCGGTGTTGAGTTGACTCTAATGCTATTTCAATCCATCACACATTTCAGTTATAGAATTTAGATACTGGTACATTACATACCAATACAGAACCGTGGATTTCCAATAACCTCTTTTTTTAATTAGTTATTACTGAATGGGGTAAAAAAAAAAGTCACTTGCTAACCAGCAGGTACAACCTAAGCGCCCTTCTTGATCCTATTTCTGAGTGTAAAATGATGCAAGCTTAAGGTTGCCATGGTGATTTGGGGGGTAAGTCCAGATTATTAATGCTTAGACATAAAAACTTCAGTTCTCCTGCAAATCAGCCATCATATATATTAGAAAAATCTCCCATGAATCATCTTACAGTTCTCTTCTTCATCCGCCTTCTGTACAATGTTTTGCTATTAAAGAAAAGCATATATTCCCCAAGGAGGCCCCGGGTATATTGATTGAACTAGTGAGGAGAAGGAGGAAGTGTTGCAGTATTATCAACCCCAAAGAAAGTCAGCTTCTATTTGCAAAATATTGTTTTGTTCAGGAGAGCCCATCAAGCAAGAGGGCTCTGAGTTTTATAACATTCTTAAAGCAAGGACGGTCGTAATTTTTTTTAATTTTTTAATTTATTATTAGAGTTGGAAGGGACCTTGTAGGTCATCTAGTCCAACCCCCTGCTCAAGCAGGAGTTCCTACACCATTTGAGACAGATGGCAGTCCAGTCTCCCCTTTAAGGTCGCAAGTGTTGGGGCTCTCACAACCTCCGCTGGCAAGCTGTGCCACTGGTTGATCGCTCTCACCGTCAGAAAGTTTCTCCTCACTTCCAGGTTGAATCTCTCCTTGGTCAGCTTCCATCCGTTATTCCTTGTTTGGCTTTCTGGTGCCATAGAGAACAGCCTGACCCCCTCCTCTCTGTGGCAGCCCCTCAAGTATTGGAACACTGCTATCATGTAATGCCCTCCTGCCATTGGAATCATACATCCTCTGAACCTCAATCTTCTTATGAACAAAGGTCAGCTTGTCTAAAGATGTTGTAGAAGTCAAGCTGTTTTCCTTATTTCCTGTATGACTGTAACTTGTTTCTTGTATCCTTACGATTTATATTAATATTGATTGTTTCCTGATTGCTTACTTGAACCCTGTGACTGATGAAGTGAGAATTAATCTCACAGAGGCAAAATAGATCTTTCTCCTGGAATTCAAACATTTAGAAATAAAGCCGAAGTTTAAAAAGTCTAATTAAAATATTTATTTTGGTACAAAAACAATAAATTCTGATTGTTTACATCTCTGCTATAAAATGCGACTTTTATCAGTCGAGAGCCAAGTCAAGAAGGGAAGAATGGAGATTTAGGAATGCACACATGCGTACAAGAATATTATATCAAGTGGTAGGAATGTACCATTATAATAGATAGGGATGCAGCTCCCTGCATATACATACCGAGGTGGTGCAGTGGTTAAATGCAACTACTGCAACCTACTCCATATGACTGCTAGTTCAGCAGTTCAGCTGTTCAAATCTCACCGGCTCAAGGTTGACTCAGCCTTCCATCCTTCTGAGGTGGGTAAAATGAGGACCCAGATTGTTGGGGGCAATATGCTGAACTCTGTAAACCGCTTAGAGAGGGCTGTAAAAGCACTATGAAGCGGTATATAAGTCTAAGTGCTATTGCTAAGTGCTATTGTTATACAACTGACAATAATCACACCGTGACAGTGACAATCATTCTTGACAAATGTATCTTTTCTTTTATGTCCACTGAGAGCATATGCACCAAAGACAAATTCCTTGTGTGTCCAATCACACTTGGCCAATAAAGAATTCTATTCTATTCTATTCTATTCTATTCTATTCTATTCTATTCTATTCTATTCTATTCTATTCTATTCTATTCTATTCTATTCTATTCTATTCCTATTCCTATTCCTATTCCTATTCTATTGTACTCTATTGCACTCTATTCTTCTATTCCATTCCATTCCATTCCATTCCATTCTGTATTTCTATTCTATTCTATTCTATTCTATTCTATTCTATTCTATTCTATTCTATTCTATTCTATTCTATTCTATTCTTATTGTATTCCTGTTCCTGTTCCTGTTCCTGTTCCTGTTCCTGTTCCTGTTCCTATTCCTATTCCTATTCTATTCTATTCTATTCTATTCTATTCTATTCTATTCTATTCTATTCTATTCTATTCTATTCTATTCTATTCTATTCCTATTTCTATTCCTATTTGTTTCTGTTTTAATTCTATTCTATTCTATTCTATTCTATTCTATTTTGAAAAACATGAAAAAACCTAGGAAGATTATGAGTGAGACTGGTCTCATGGTTCAGGCATCAAGCTAGAAACCAGGAGTTTGAGACCCACCAACCTGAGCAGACAATGTGGATAAGGATCTCTGGAGAGGGTCTAGGACAGTGATGGCAGACCTTTTTGGCACCGAGTGCCCAAACTGGAATGCGCGTGCACGTGCATGTATGTGCACACGCCAGAGCGCCGGAAAACTGAAGACCAGCTGGCCTGTGCACACATGCCTGTTTTTTGGCCATTTTTGGCTGGTTTTTGGGATGTTCTCAGGCCATTTTTGTACCGTTTTCAGGCCATTTTCAGGTCATTTTTTGGGCCAAAAACGGGCTGAAAACAGCTTGAAAATGGCCTGGAAAGTGGCCTGAAAACGGCCTGAAAACAGCCCAGGAAATGGCCTGTTTTTTGGCCATTTTTCAGGCCATTTTTCAGGCTGTTTTCCATCACTCCAGTATTTGTGAAGACCAGCTGACCACATGTGCGCTGGAAACCAGGAGAGCAGCTGGCGACGGCACGCGTGGCCACAGAGAGGGCTCTGCATGCCACCTCTGGCACGCATGCCATAGGTTTGCCATCACGGGTGTAGGACAGCTTGCCATGGCTAATGGCACAACCAACTCAACACAGGCAACTCATCATGTCCAACTAGCCATAGCCAACTCTAACTTGCCATCGCCAACTCACGATGGCCAACTCACCATGGCCAATTCACCATGAGACAACTCACCGCGGCCAACTCAACACAGCCAACTCATCATGGCCAACTAGCCATAGCTAACTTGCCATCGCCAACTCACCATGGCCAACTCACCATGGCCAACTCACCATGGCCAATTCACCATGGGACAACTCACCGCGGCCAACTCAACACAGTCAACTCATCATGGCCAACTAGCCTTAGCCAACTTGCCATCGCCAACTCACCATGGCCAACTCACCATGGCCAATTCACCATGGGACAACTCACCGCAGCCAACTCAACACAGCCAATTCATCATGGCCAACTAGCCATAGCCAACTTGCCATCACCAACTCACCATCGCCAACTCACCACAGCCAACTCACCATGGCCAATTCACCATGCGACAACTCACCGTGACCAACTCAACACAGCCAACTCATCATGGCCAACTAGCCATAGCCAACTTGCCATGGCCAACTCACCCTAGTCAAATCACCACTGTCAACTCACCACGGCTAACTCACCACGGGACAGTACTTACATAATATTGAAGAAATGGTGGAATAGAATCATTAAAGAAAAGATGCAGAAGGAAGGACAACATGAAATGTGAATGTCTAAACTTAAAAAAAATCATTTTTAAATTATTTTTAATAATTCAATTGAATTGTTGAATTATCATGTGGTGAGGTGTTCCGTGGCATGTTGACCGTGGTGGGTTGGCAGCCGTGGGTTGGCCATGGTGAGTTGTCTCATTTGGCACTGGAGAAATACAGAGCTGTAGACTAGTTTGGGAAGTCTAAAGAATATTAGAGATATGTCTTCAAAAGAAAAAAACCCAAGAAAGTCCAGTTGCCTCCTGAAAAAGCACCTTTGGGACAACCATGACCTGGAGGACTGAGAATCTCTACAGACTTTTGCCTATACAATTTGGGATGGATACCCTTGGAATGGTGGGCGAGTAGGAATGGATTTCCAGAGGAAAAATTGCAGACTACAGGAACCATTTGCACCACTCAGGTGACCCTGAGGACACAGATAAACCTCCAAGTGCTTCACCAACCCTCTAAATGGATGCTAATGACCAGCTCTCTGCAAGCAATATAAATCCCCTTCTGTCCACCTTTGGCACAAACATGACCTGGATGACTGACAATCACCACAGACTTAAAAATTGAGGTTGATCCAAAGAAGACTTTACGGAAGCAAAATGCGCCTTTTGTATTATTAGGGTCAGTTTCAGGCACCCCATAACCAGTCTCGCTGTTTCATTTAGGGCCACATCCACCTGTTTAGAATGTTTTGTTCTATACCAAACAGAGCTGGCATATTCTCCAACAGAGTAACATTAGATAAATGCAGAATCCTTTAATGCATGCAATGAATGATGGCACCGGTAATATGAAAGTGCAGTCTTTAAAAAAAATGTTGCTTTCTAAGAGCAAAGGAATGCATGGAACAATGGAGCAAAATCGCCCATTGTTTGAAGTTATGGTCTCCTCAAGATGAAATCCCACAGTGATAAGTGCTGGAATTACCGGTGATTTTCTAAGGAGATAAAAATCACTTGCAGTTTGAAGAAGCAGGAAAATGCATCCTTCTTATTTCTTGGTTGTATGGCCATGCAGATCTTCCAATGGGAGGTTGATGGTTTGATGATGGTTCAAGTGACGTTGTTTGGTCTTTGCGAAACAACATGGGGCCCTCACTTCTAGCAACCAGACAACATTACCATTTTGCACTCGCTTGCCTCACAGTCTCAAAGTTTCAAAGTCGCAATGCTTGCCTATTTTTTTTTTGAAATGGGTGATAGAGAAGTGTTACACAGTGTAACCCAGCAGCTGGTATACAAGTTGCAAGTGTCAGGGTTCCAAGTAATAGACCCATAGAAAACAAAACTCCGAGGCAGTAGATTCCTCAAAGAACAGCTTTATTGGATTTATCATATTGGCACCTATCTGGTGAAAACCGACTCTGGAGGTTCCCGCGGTTTTCACCTAATTAAAAGCAAAAGTTTGTCTCTTTCTCAAAACAATCAGTCACATGGTCCAATCAAGGCGCTGTCTGGTTGCCTGGTGACATCACTCCGCCTTCCTCTGCCCAGGTGTGAGAATGACCTTGGTTCCCAAGAGAAAGTATTTTGTTTTGGCTACAAAATCCCAGCTATCTAAAATCCCCCCTCCCTATCCCTCAGCTCCAGTGTGGCAATGCTGAAGCTTCAAAATGGATTCAGTCAGGTCAGCTTCAGGGTTGGCAGCAAGATTTAATAACAGAGTATTTGAAAACTTCGCATCCCAGAGTCAACCGGGACCTCAAATATAGGAAGAAACACCTTTAGGAAGATTGACAAGGGCATTTACTGACCATCTGAGGCATTCACAGAAAAGTGTCAAAATGCCTAAAAAGTTAAGATGGTGGTCACAGCGCTGCAATTTTTTTTCCATGCAAAGAAAAAGTCAACACTTTAAAAACTAGTGAATTTGCTCTTCTATGACCGCAGTTCGCATCTTGACCAGGGCTGGGTTACAGTTACCTTTGCTACCGGTGCGCATCGCGACGTTTCGCCGAAAATTCTGAAAAAAGATGGTGGCGCGCACGGACCGGCACAGACAGTACCAGAACCATGACGCCAAAATTATGTCACCAGCGGGCCGCTACTGGTGCGCATGTACTGGTCTGTACTGGGAGGAACACACCCCTGATCTTGACCCCTTGCTGGCAGCTCTGAAGTTTATCAAGATCAGTTCTCAGGGGACTGTTGAGTGTTACCTGCAATGTTTTGGAGGTGTCCATTCAATAACTTGGGAGTGTTCTCCAAACAATTCTGAAAATAGTCTCTCTGAAATTAATTTTAACGTGATGGAACTGAAAGCTATTCAATCCATAGAGAAGATTGATTGATTGATATTGATTGATTGATTGATTGATATACCAGCTTTATTATTTTTACAAAAATAATAAAGTATTTTATTTAAATACTTTAAATAAGTATTTAAAGTAAAATAAGGAGTTTTACAAAAAAAACTCACGGGGCAGAACCGATTCCAAAGCACCTTACTTCTCCTATTTCCCCCACAATAACAAGAGGTGGTATGCTGCTGGTTCGGACCGGTTTGGGCGAACCGGTAGCGCCAACTGCGGGTGGGCCACCCACCTGGACGTAATGCCATCCTATTTAGCCACGTTTTAGTGGCTGGGTGCATGCGCAAAAGGTGTGCGTGCAAGTAAAGAGCACGCACGGGTGGCTGTGCACATGTATGGAGGCTGTGCGCATGTGCACGCACTCACATTTGCGAACTGATAGGGAAGGTAAATGAAAACTACCCCTGATAACAACCATCTGAGTTTGTTGGGCTGAGAGAGAATGACTGGCCCAAAGACACCCAGGCGGCTTTTATGACTAAGGTGGGACTAGAACTCACTGTCTCTCGGTGACTGGCTCAAAGTTACCTAGCCAGCTTTCACGGTAAAGGCGGGACTAAAAATCATCATCTCCTGCTGATTGGTTCAAAGTCACCCACCTGGCTTCATGCCTAAGGCGGGACTAGAACTTACTGTCTCTCGGTGATTGGCTCAAAGTCACCCAGCCAACCTTTCATGGTAAAGGCGGGACTAGAACTCACAGCCTCCAGGTGATTGGTTCAAAGTTACCCACCCGGCTTCATGCCTAAGGCGGGGCTAGAACTTACTCTCTCCTGGTGATTGGCCCAAAGTTACCCAGGCAACTTTCATAGTAAAGGCGGGACTACAACTCATCATTCCCTAGTGATTGGCCCAAAATCATCTAGCTGGCTTTCATGGCCAAGGTAGGACTTGAACTCATGGTCTCCTGCCTTCTAGATCAAATTCTAAGTCCCAACAAAGTGAAACATATTATGACTCTGAATCATCATCGGGCTTCCACAACCTTCTCAAGGAAACCCTCAACACACTGAATTTTAAACATTCAAACTCCAGGTTAGCTTGACCTTGGTTGTTGTGAGAAAATGGTCATTATTCCTGTCTGGTTTATATTAATTCTTGCTCTGTTGTGCTTATTATCTGTAAAAGGAAACCTTGTTCCTGCTGTTTTAATATAAATTTTACTTTGTACTTTTCAAACATTTGCAAGCCACTGGGGGGAAAACACCGTCTTTTGAAGCGCAGCATAGTTAATTCAAATTACAAATCCTGCAAGTACATCAGTGGCTTTTTGTCTAAATGTAAATGACATCTGAGTAAGTGTAGATGTTGTCCTTGTTCCAACTCCATACTTTTGGCGTGCGCACCCTCACGCTGCCCCTGAAAAGTCCCTAGTATGTCTTTGGCCTGTTTCCTGCTCCCTAAATTTTTTCAGATTCATGCTTTTTCAGATTCAGACCTTGTAGACGACCCTCACTCTGTCAAGGACCTTGGAGTACTCATATCTAATGACCTAAGTGCCAGAGCCGACTGTAACAACATTGCCAAAAAGGCACTAAGAGTTATTAATCTAATCTTGCGTAGCTTCTTCTCTGGCAATATTACACTGCTAACCAGAGCATACAAAACATTTGCTAGACCAATTCTTGAATATAGCCTGTCTGGAACCCGCACTGCATATCGGACATCAATACAATCGAGAGAGTCCAGAAATATTTCACAAGAAGAGTCCTCCACTCCTCTGCTTGCAACAGTATACCTTATTCCACCAGACTTGAAATTTTGGGCTTAGATAGCTTAGAACTTCGTCGCCTTCAATCTGACCTAAATGTAGTTCAAAAATCATCTACCACAATGTCCTACCTGTCAATGATTACTTCAGCTTCAACCCCAACAATACACGAGCACACAACAGATTCATATTTAATGTAAACCGCTCCAAACTCGACTGCAGAAAATACGACTTCAGCAACAGAGTGATCAATGCCTGGAATGCACTGCCGGACTCTGTGGTTTCTTCCCCAAACCCCAAAAACTTTAGCCTTAGACTGTCTACAGTCGACCTCACCCCATTCCTAAGAGGTCTGTAAGGGCAGTGGTGGGTTCCTACCAGTGCGGTCCACTCTATAGCACCGGTAGCAGCCCGCTGGTGATGTCACAGTACCAGTGCAGTCGGTTGCTGGTGCCTGGGCGCCGCCATTAAAAAAATCTTTTTAAATTTATTTAAAATTTTCTTCTGCACATGCCCAGAAGCCGAGCTTCCGGCACTGCGCATGCGCTGTCTTCCTACCCCACAGTGAGTCCAAGCAGGGGAGGATGGCTGAAGGAGCGCGTGAGACACTGAAAGAACGGGCGGCAGGAGCTATCTCCATTCCCCTCCCTTCAGCAGTCAGAGAAGCCACAAATGCGCGGTGATGATCCTAGGCATTTTCACACATTCGAGGCTTATCGAGCTGCTGAGGGGAGGGGGAACGGGCAGCAGGAGCCTAGGATCATCGAATGGGGAGAAGCATTCAGGCCGGACGGAGCCTCCTAGAAGAACCACTGCCGCGGTCTTGCTGCTCCTGCTGCGTGGGGCTGCGTTGCGGGTTGGCAATGCCCCCTGCTTCTCCGGCCTCTGCCAAGCTCCCGAGGCCCACGCCCACCAGGTCACATGGCTGGCAAGCCACACCCATAAAATAAGTCAGGGCCACAGAGTGGTAGTAAAAAAATTAGGAACCCGCCCCTGTGTAAGGGGCGTGCATAAGCGCACCACTGTGCTTACCGTCCCTGTCTTACTGTCCTATTGCTTAATTTACCTGTACCTACTTTGCTAATGTTTATGTTTATACCAATACCTACTATCTTGTGCATGTTTGACAAATAAATAAATAAAAATAAATAAATAAATAAATAAATTGGATCCCCACTTCCTTTGCTTTAACTTGTAGGGAATCCTCATTTATTGATTGCAATTAGGACCAGTAACTCTACTACTAAACAAAGTAATCACTCAGTAGAAAATCATCCCCCCATACCCCCCACCCTTTGGAATGTTCACCTTAGTTCTGGGATAATTAACAAGAAGGGAATTAATGTCTGTATTTACATTTATCAGAGAGGATTTCCCCCCTTTCTTTCCCTACTTCCCCTTCTATCTTTTTAATTTGTATTCTATATTCGGATAATCTCAGTGAAATTAATTCAAAAAAGGGCAAGAAAACCCCTGAGCCCCGTTGGAAGCTGCAGAATGGTTCATGTTCAAATCCATTTTCCTTACTGAAATTTCGTAGCCCTTCGGAATCCATCTAGCTCCAAACGTTTGCCATGTTATGCACACAATGTGAATGAAAATAAATAAATAAATGTGCTAGCAGCAGTGACGTGAAACTGTAGTGCCTTCTTAAAAATACACATCAAACTGATTCACAAATAGGGTAAACTGTATTAAAGAGCAAGAAAGTGAGAACTTGAAATTAACAAATCCACTCACCCATGCTAGTCATTAGTTCAAGAGAGAGGTCATTAAATCAGGCTCGTCATTAACTCAAGAGGAAATATTAAAGTCTCTTGACTTTAATATTCCAAACTCTCCAATTTCCCAAAAACGGTGTGGCCGTTTTTCACACTTACAACCATAACAGCATCCACATGGAGACATGCGATCAAAATTCAGACACTTGGCAACTGAGTCACATTTATGACGGTTGCCATGACCTGTTGTCACATGATCCCGTTTTGCCACCTTCTGACAAACCAAGTCCATGGGGAATCCAGATTCACTTAACAACCGTGTTACTCATTTAACAAGTGCAGTGATTCACTTAACAACTGCGGCAAGAAAGGTCGTAAAATGGGGCAAAACTCACTTAACAAATGTCTCACTTCGCAACAGAAATGTTGGGCTCTATAGTGGTTGTAAGTCGAGGACTACCTGAATTCAGCGGTGGGCTTCAAAAATTTTAGGAAGCGGTTCTCTGCCCGGTTGCTGGGTGGGCGTGGCAATGGTGGGCGTGGCCTAGTCGGCCTCCTGCACCACAGCGGAGGGGGTGTGTTTTTGCCCTCCCCGGGCTCCAGAGGCTTTCCTCGAGCCTACAGGAGGGCAAAAACGCCCTCCCCAGGATCCAAAGGCCCTCTGCAGGCCGGAAACAGGCCCATTTCCAGCCTTCCCGAACTTCCGATAGGCCTGTTTTTCACCCTTCCCGAGCCTCCGTGCACGCCCTGCACTTACCTGCATCCAAAGCAGGCCGTATGGAGACTCCTGGGAGGGGCGGGGTGGGGTGGGCGGGGCGGGGCCAGCCAGGAGTGGGATTTGGGGATTCTCCGAACTGCACAGAATCTTAGTTAGAGGTTCTCCCGAACCCTTGCGAACTCCCAGCACCCACCCCTGCCTTTATTTATTTATTTATTTATTTATTTATTTATTTATTTATTTATTTATTTATTTATTTATTTATTTATTTATTTATTTATTTATTTATTTATTTATATTTTTTATTTTTTATTTTTTATTTTTTATTTTTTATTTTTTATTTTTTATTTTTTTATTTATTCATGTTTGTGTAGTATATTGGAGGGGGTGACCCTTTGAGAGCTGTATGCAACGAAATTTCATTTTAACGTAGGCCGATTGGTATACATTCGAAGTGACAATAAAGTTATTCTCCGTTCCAAAATACCTCTCCCGTTTCCCATTCCAGAAGGGGTGAAATGTATCCATGGCAAAGAGAATAAAGGACTGATATTCGCATATTAATTACAGATGGGGGAACCGCGGGGCTATAAATAGCTCACGGTTGTCTGAAATTGCTGACTTCTTTTCAGCTACCGCGAAGGCAGAGAAACCTGCTAACGAGGAAATGACAAGCACCGTTTTTAGTTCCTTGCCGCTACGATCTCAGCAGTTCTCAAATTCTTGGCCTCCGCCCAGATGCCTCCCTGGGTAAGAACCAAGAGACCCCATACGGCTCCATGTTACAATTCACCAACAGTGAGACCAATCCATAACTGATCCATGACAGCCTCACCCTCGTTCACCGATCAACCCGTTTCCCCATCTGCATTTTTATACGTTTTCCTCCATATGCGGTTTTCCCACCATTACCGTTCAAATCGCGTTGCAAAGTAGGGAAATCCAAAAAGGTTACGCCGAATACGATTGGGTTGTTCATCTGAAATAGTGCAAATGAAGTGCATCATTCCTTAGACGGATCCTGCTGGGAATCAATTTGGATGTTATATGTTATAAGAGCCGAGGTGGTGCAGCAGTTAGAGTGCAGTACTGCAGGCTACTTTAGCTGACTGTTATCAGCAGTTCAGCTGTTCAAATCTCACCGGCTCAAGGTTGACTCAGCCTTCCATCCTTCCCAGGTAGGTAAAATGAGGACCCAGATTGTTGGGGGCAGTATAAATATACATTGCTTACTGGTTTAAACCGCTTAGAGAGTGCTTGCACTATGAGGCGGTATATAAATCTCACAAATAAATAAATAAATAAATAAATAAATAAATAAATAAATAAATAAATAAATAAATGAATGAATGAATGAATGAATGAATGAATGAATGAATGAATGAATGAATGAATGAATAAATAAATAAATAAATAAATGAATGAATGAATGAATGAATGAATGAATGAATGAATGAATGAATGAATGAATGAATAAATAAATAAATAAATGAATGAATGAATGAATGAATGAATGAATAAATAAATAAATAAATAAATAAATAAATAAATAAATAAATAAATAAATAAATAAATAAATAAATAAATAAATAAATGTTTCGTCCCCCAGGAGCTTTGGTTCGGTGATAAGTGCAAGCAGGAATATTCACCGCTTAGGAGTCATGTTTTCTCAGGAAGGGGAAAAAAAATTCCAATGTAGGGTCGATGTGGCTTGCAATTTCTAAAATGGATGCGTAAGCCAATGGAATTTTCCCATTTTTAAAAGTCTCGAAGACTTTTGAATAGGACAGGGATAATTAACAAATATAACATTTTCCCACTTGGTGATCCATAGGGAGGCTAGGGGAGAGATATAGAGATAACAAAATAACAGAGTTGGAACTTATGGGTCTTCTAATCCAACTCCCTGCTCAGCCAGGAAACGCTATACCAGTGTTGGCGAACCTTTTCGGCACCCGAAGCTGGGAAGCTGAGCTTCCGGTTTCCAGCATGCGCATGTGTTCCGGTCACCTGGTCTTCCAGGTTGTGGCACGCATGCACGCACGAAGACCAGCTGGCCGGGTGGCATGCGTGCACCAGAAATCAGAAGCTCAGCTTTCTGGCATGCGCATGTGTGCCAGGGAGCTGCTCTTTCAGTTTCTGGCACTCCCGCGCATGTGACGTCCAGCTGGCTGGCACGTATGTGTTCACTGGAACCTGGAAGAGCAACGGGTGATGGCTAGCGTGCCCAGAGAGATGGCTCTGCGTGCCACTTTGGAACTCGTGCCATAGGTTCACCATCACTGCCCTATACCATTCCAGACAAATGGTTGTCCAATCTCTTCATAAAAACCTCCAGTTTTGGAGCACCCACAAATTTTGGAGGGAAGCCGTTCCACTGATTAATTGTACTAACATGTTACTAATTGTACTAATTGTACGTTCCACTGATTAATTGTACTAAGAGTCATGGTGGCACAGTGGTTAGAGTGCAGTACTGCAGGCACTTCTGCTGATCACTGGCTGCCTGCAGTTTGGTAGATCAAATCTCAACAGGCTCAAGGTTGACTCAGCCTTCCATCCTTCCAAGGTGGGTAAAATGAGGACCCAGATTGTTTGGGGCAAGAGGCTGACTCTGTAAACCGCTTAGAGAGGGCTGTAAAACACTGTGAAGCGGTATATAAGTCTAAGTGCTATTGCTATTGCTAACTGTCAGGAAAATTCTCCTTAATTCTAGATTGCTTCTCTCCTTGATTAGTTTCCACCCATTGCTTCTTGTCCTGCCCTCAGGTGCTTTGGAGAATAGTTTGACTCCCTCTTCTTTGTGGCAACCCCTAAGATATAAGAAGACTGCTATCATGTCACCCCTAGTCCTTCTTTTCATTAAATTAAACAATTTCTGCAACCGTTCTTCATATGTTTTAGCCTCCAGTCCTCTAATCATCTTTGTTACTATTATAGAAGTTTCTTATAGAAGTTACATCTTTCACCACCTCTTAAACCAAATCAACATCAACACCATCAAAAGAAAAGTTTGAAGATTCTCAAAAGGAGATAAAAATACAGAAGTGTCTCGCAAGGGGAACAGAATCTTATGGCATTTTGGGGTATCATATTTTGGGACATTCTTGGAGTTCTCTGAGTTTCATTGTTTTCTTGCAGATGTTTCATTATCTAGCTAGGTAACATCAGCAGTGAAGATGATGATCAGTGTTAGGTAGCATTGATGATTGACCAAGTTGGGTAGCGAAACATCTGCAAGCAAACAACCAAGCTCAGAGAACACCAAGGAACCCATAATTCAATTTTG